>VZTT01046850.1:82762-101643 GCA_013400855.1 Buphagus erythrorhynchus
AAAAAAAAAAAAAAAGAAAGAAAATTGATCACAAGTGTCCCTGAGCCTCCATGTCAACCAGGTAGTATTAAAAGGTGATTTTAATACCTTCTTTTTGTCATGATACAGTAAACCTTGCTGTAGTTAAGAACCCCTGCTTCTCTTATCTGTGCTTCTTGCCACTCCCCTGTTTGGCAGAGAATTTACACCCCAAAGGCATCTCTGCTCCCCTCTTGTGTCAGGAAGCCAGGCTGGGTCCTCATTCCTCTGTAAGATCAAGAAACAGCTGACTTTTATTGAGGAAAAATTAAATACTGCCTTACCAAGCTCTTTCCCAAAGGGATGATACTTGATGTTAGGAGCTAATGAATCATGTGAAAGACATTCAGGAATATGATCTTTAGCTGAGAGGGCTGAGAGCTGCTTTTTAACACTCTTACGTGCTACATTTGAGTATCCCAATTGCTCACTGAGTATTTGTAGGAGAGGATCCCCATTAGAGGACTGTGTGTAGCTTAGGGCTACAAAAGTGTGTGTTTGAAGATATTAATTAACATACTTTGGGAGTTTCTTGTTACCATCAAAGACAGAATAATTGTGAAGAGTTTTATGAGTTTGATCAAAGAGCTAAAATGCTGGATTGTCTCCAACTATGGAATCGGGGGTCTAGCATAGAAATGTTTGTGCCAGGAAAAGCAATTTTAAAATGAGTAATGAAAGCACATTGTTAACCAATACTCTTAAAAGATCTCTTTTTCATTTTTAAAGGCTACACAAGCACAGACTATTTTTGGAAGTAACTCTCCCTACAGTCCCTCTTCAAACCCACAGAATATATATTTATATTCTCATTCAGTAAGGAAAGGTCAACACCTTAAATCAAACATTGTGTGCAGTCAAAGCAAGACTTTCAAGGGAACTCATGACCAGGTTTTAAGGAGTACATTCAGACCTGAGACCCAATGTCCAACAGAGTTCAACACTCAATAATTGAGCCCTTTTGAAAGTCCAGCTATTTTGGTCCCAACATGATACTCTAGCCATTGCAAATTATTTTCTCTGATAGAGACATACCAATGCACTGTGTTTTCCAGGTCATTATGGACCAGTTGAAATGAAATCCAATGCAGCCATTAATTTGCACTTCTTTAAATGCTTTTTTTTTCTTATTAGATCATCTTAAAATTAAATTAGTAGATTAGGCAACTGTGACTGTTTTTTTTGTTACTGAATTATAGGAGCAGTAGATATCAGGAATGCAAATGAATGTAATGGTAGCCTCTTACTGAATTCAAACTGATTTTCAGGCAGAACAAGAATTAACTGGAGGTCCACAAAATAGTCCAGTCAATTATATGTAACATGCACAGGGGAAAAATTCCCAGAGTCTTACCAAGGAAACAAAGTTATGACTGCAGACCAGGTGTGATGTGCTTCACTGGCATGACAGTGATCCAGAGAGAGACGGAAAGAAAAGCAAGATCAACAGATAAATAGTGCACAGTGATCCAAAGGGAAACAAGAGGGGATGCTGAATGACCTATGGTACTTCTTTATGCAAATGCATTACTTAAATTATTTGAAAATACAAGGTGGATTGAAATCCCTCACAAGTGAAATGTCACTATGTCAATTGTTAACAGCAAAATCAGAATCAGGTCAAGATTTTTCAGAGTATTTAAAAATAAGTTTACTGCAGTCCACAGTGCACTAACTTCTCTGACTTTAATAAGTCTTGTTTTCCTTGACATAATTCAGCAGACAGCCTGTGGAAAAATAAAAACTCCACTAAAGTATTTTTGTAGAATTTATCAGAAATACTGTTTTTCTTGTAATACTAAAGAAAATTCACCAGGATGCTACTGATTCACCAGGATATGGCGCTGACAAGCACATCCCACGCTATGCTACCTGATTTTTTCAAGACTGCTCCAGCCAGAGACTTGACAGGGTTTTGTGTTGTCAGTAGGTAGTAAAGCCAAACTCTGAACATACAGCTGAGGCTGCTGTGACACCACTGCCCAAGCTGCAGTCTTGAAAGCAGATGGCAAGCAGAAAATGGTCTCAGATAAACCCTGACAGCTCTTCTAAATGGTTACATGAAAACTTGTAGTAGTCTGAAGTTTGGTTGTGTTAATTGGTAACCCTAAGTGCATTAGGGTGTTTGACAGGAGGGGATGAATTCTGATAATATGAAACAAATATTCTGACATTTCTCTATTGTAATTTCTTTATTATTTGATGGGTTTGTAAATTAAGTTGTATGGTTTCTTTCCAGAGTATTTCCATATGTACTGTATACTACTATCTTCAAAGAGAAATGTGTCATAAAGCAAAGCATTCTGCACTGTAGACTAGGCACCTGCTGAGGAGACTTTGAAAATCAAAATGGATGAAAATGGTTTATTAAAGAATTGAAATACAAAGGGCAGAGACAGGGTGCTGTCAGACTGCTTCTGGTCCTCAGGATCCACATTCTCAAACCAATTTTGCCATGTATGAGATACCTCCTCCAGGAGGGTTTCCAAAGTGTCTGAAGTGTTTTAAAAAAATTACAAGCAAGAGACAAGAGGATCCAAGAGCCCAGGCTGTGCCAATTCAGTGCTTGCTGACAGTGAAAGGTGAACTGAGGTGAACCCCAGAAATGTCTGACACCTTGCCTGGTGCTACAGGAACTCTACTGCAGAAAACTTCCTGAGCTGCAGCTGCATTTGGAAAAGCAAAGCAGCAGCAGGATGGGAAGTCAGGGCAGTGGCTCTGAGAGATCAACAGAGACTCCAAAGAGAGTCTGAGGGCATTGAACTCTGGTCAGAAATGTCCCATTATCTGCCGAGGCAGAGCAGTGAGGTGGGCACTACCCCAAGGTATTCCAGAAGTGAAAGACACTATTTCACCTCAGAGCAGGTGAGTCCTGAACTCCCGGGGGCAGCAGCCCAGCTCTCCTCAGGGATGGCTGGGGGAGCTGAGCTGCTGGAACACCATCCAGAGATCACAGCATGCCCAGCACCTCACAGGATGCACTAGCTGGTGCTCCCGTAGGGACAGGCTTTGCTTCTACTGGGGCAGAACCTGCTTTTAACAGCTTCCAACCCAGCAGCATCCCCAAACCAAAAATAACACTCAGACCTTAGCTGAATTACTCAAATCCAAAAACCAACCCCAAAACCAGATGCACCCCACAGCTGGCAGCAACACCCAAACCCAGCAGCAGCCCCCAAACCCAGAACACCACATGTGACACACACAGAAACACCCCCAAGACCTGAAGTTTCCCCCCTAATTGGCAGCAACCACCACACCCAGGCACACCCCCAACACCTTTGGCAATCTCCCATGAACACCCCTAAGCCCAGGGACACAATCCCACCAACAGTCCTGCACATCCAGGAAGAACCAGCAGAGACACCACTGAACCAGGCACCTTCCCCCAGGCCAGCAAGCACCCAAAGCTAGCAGCACTGCCCACCAGGCTGAGCTGTGCCATGTCCTCCAGCCAGGCTCCCCAGCCCAGCACAGGGAGGGCACTGTCAGTCCCAGGGATGAAGAGAACTCACTGATCCCATGCCCTAACACTGCCCTTGAGAAAGGCAGAGGAGGGTGACTGACAAATGAGACTGGGATTCCCCAGGGCAGATGAGAAGACTTTAGTGTGCTGGGTGAGAGAGGCCCAGGCTCGGGGCTGGTGTACAGCTGCTCCTGGGGTGGATGCCTGGACAGCTGTAGGGCTTCTTCTCCCGCCCCTCCTGCCGCAGGAGGTGCCGGGTCCGGATGGGCTCAAAGTGGGAGTGCCTCTCCCTCTTCATGGCCATGGTGCAAGGGGAGCCCCCCCTGGCAGGGTCCTGCTGCACCATGGCCAAACGGGCCAGGGCAGTGGCGAGTGCTTGGAGACCCTCTGCCAAGCCAGAGGGAGCAGCAGGACACGTGCAGAGCCCCTGCAATGCCCTCCTTCCTCGGCAGCCCTCCTGTCACCTCCACAGGTCACACTGGCACCCAGCATCCTTTTAACACTGGCTTGGGTAATCATGCCATAGTGGCTGTAGTGGCATCACCACTGCCCATCTGTGTGCACACAGTGGCCCAGTTTGGGATCGTGATGGTGATGTCTGGCATGGCTTAGTGGGGAGCACAGGGACAGCTCTGGGGGATGTGGGGAGCACTTAGAGAGGAGACTAGGATGTACCAAGCAGGGAACTGGGGACCTTGAACAGGTTGGGGCTTGGTGATGTCAGGAAAATCCACGAATACCAGAAGTTTACATCCCAAAAGGAGACAGAGGAGTCCTTCAACTCTTTTCGTATAAAGGAAGAGTCTACTGGGCCACATGCCCATGGGGTTTTCTCTCTCGGGGTTTCAGAGGGTGCAGCCTCCTTTTATCCTGAACTCCCAGCACACGTTGCCCTCTTCCTTTCCCCACTGCTGAGGCACTAGGAAGGTACAGCCTTCCTGAACCACCTATCACATATACCCCCTCGAGCCTAGTTTTACCCCAAAGGTCAGAAGTCCAGGCTACTGCAGACTCCCTTGTCTACTTCAGGAGCCAAACTGCCAGGGCCTGGTAACCTGCCGCCCAAAATCAGTAGAGACATTAAAACCCATTTCAAAGACTCAAATGCTTTTACTCATCAAATTATTTGTAAAGACATTAGGAAAGATGCGTGCTATTAGTGACATGCAAATGTGGCATGGGACCATGCAGGCAAATATATTCCCGTGCTCGGTAAGCTCAGGGGTCAGCAGCTCTGTGTGTGTGGGGGGTGCTGCTGGCTGCTCTCTGCAGAAGTGTCGGGCTCTCCGGAGGGTGCCGAGTCGAACGCGGGGGCACGGGGCAGGCACTGGCAGCGCTGTGCCGGGCGGAGATGACCCCGCCAGCCCGAGGCGGGACCCTGCGACACCCCCGGGCAGAGGGGACACCGCGTCCTCCTGCCGGGGAGCGCCCGGGCCCGAGCCCGCCGGGCCACGGCTGCGAGACACGCGGCACCGGGCAACGCGAGCGGAGACACGCCGCTGTCGCGACATGGCTGGGGCGGCTAGGGACACGGGGCTGGAGCAGGGGAGGATCGGGGAGCGCCGGCCCCGCGGGGTGACTGAGGTCCCTGCACCGCCCGAGGCCTGCGGGGTGCCCGGAGCCGCGAAGGCCGTGCCCCAGAACCGGCAGCCCGAACCGTGCCGTGCCCCCGGCCCGGAGCCCCGGAGGGGCCAGGCCCGAGGGCCCCGCAGCAGCGCACGAGGGCCCCGAGGGCCCCGCCCGGCCCGGCAGCAGCACCGCGACGGGCGCAGTACCGGACAGCACCACACGGCGGCAGCACCGCCTTTGCTACATCTGACACGCCACTTAAATTACCACAGAGGGATCTTTACTGGTTAATGTATATGTACTAAAGTTGTATTTGTGAAACCCGATGCGTGACTACTCTAAACCTACATATATAATAATGTTATTTTCAGGTCAATTTTTATATTGTCATATAGTTATATATAGAGTAGTAATATAGTTACATATAAAAATGAGGAACTTTAGTTCTTTGGTTTGTTTCCAGCTCTCCCTCCTATAAACCGTCAGACATTCTGGGGCTACAATCTCCCTTTTTTGACAGACTCTGCATGACACTCCTTCCTTTCACCTACTCCTCCACCCTCTCATTCTGGGTGCACTAAATGCCCTCATTAGGGAAGGTTTCAAATTATTATTTCACTCAATTCCTTAGTGCAGGAGAATGTTAAAAGCTCACGTATGTTCTAAAATGCAACTGCACTTACGCAAGTCCCTAGGAATGGTCTTCCTCACAAGAACCCTGATCAAAAACTGCTTGAGGCCAGAAGAAATACTGCTGGTATTTTTTACACTGTTGTTTATAGACTGGTGCTTTCACCTGCTAAGAATGTGTGGCTAAACCCACTTTTTGCTTCTACTTCACAGAAGAGGCCTTGTTTCTTAAACAAAAACTAGAGGTAACTTACACCTCTTAAATAACCCACTAGAGATTAATCTACCAGAAAAAAACAAACAAACAAAAAAAAAAAAAAACAACACACCTTCCATTATATATTTAGGTATTAAGTCAAAGAACAAAACAAGCAAAGGACAACATCTGGACTGCAGCTGTTTTTTTCAAGTAGGTGATTTCTGTTGTCATCAGGATGCAGAACAAGACCAAAATACAGATTACATCAGCTCTTAAGTGTTTACACCAGGTACAGCTTTGCCAGTACCTGTTCTTAGGTGAAGGCTATAATTAAGCACAGTTGCAGTCAGGTTCTAAAGGCACTAAATGTTTTCAATTAACAATTACATGAACAAGTCACAATTACATCAATTATCAACTCAACAATCGACAATTACATCAACGGTTTAATTAACAATAATACAATTCTTATCAGAGGGGAAAGGAATTTCTCCTCCCAGTTATTCATCACTTTCTGTATCGCTGTCTTCTGAGGACTCAAACCAGTCCTCAGATCCTGCAGGAGGGTAACTCAGTTTTGCAGAACCTGGAAGGGATTAACAAGTGTAGCATTTATAAACAGGACAAAATGAGCTCCAGAAAAAATACATGGTACTATTAAATGACCCAACCCAGCAAGCCCCAATGCTTTTGACTACAAACTAGACCAAAACACTCAGAACCCCTTCTTTCTGCCCTTAGTCTGTGCTAAGCTGATCGAAAAGTGCCCTGCTGCCTCTAGTTTGCTCTAGAGGTCCTCAGCTCTTTTCAGACAATTTGAGCAACTTGCTGAAGTGAGTATTTCAGATAAAGCCAATGCAAAAAGGGGAATGCTGATAATTTTATCTATTATAAACACAGATTCATTCAATCCTTACCAACTGTAAAAGGCCTTTCATCTTCAGACTCTTCCCAGTGTTCAAAATCTAAGGACACGTGAACATTCTGTTGATAAAAACACTGTTTGAAATACCTGCTCTGATGCACAGCAAACGTGTTCAGAACATTCAATAACTCTCAAATTAATTTTCACTTCACCTTGTTCTTCAGTAATTTGCACCACGTTCCTTTTTTCTCTTTTACCAGTAAAATCACAGCCTCTGTATCCTTAATCACACATGTGGACTGCTCTGCAATTACTGACTGATACAGCTCCAGGTCAGACACATAAAGTTTGCCTTCTGAATAAGCACTGCAATATACAAGAAGTTTAAAAAAACTAAATCGAAACAAAGACACTTTGGTGATTATAGTGAAATTTCTTAAACCTACCTGAAAGCCACCTTCTCTCTAGAGAACTCACACTTAGCGTCAGCTGCCCTCAGTATTTGTACCTTCAGTGTCACAGTCATTTTATCTTGAAGCCACTTGATTTGTGGATGACAGCTGAAAGAAAGTTAATTTAATAAGTATTTTCCAAAGCAGAAAACCACTGAGGTTTAGCCAAGCTGTCTCACACAGAGCCAGAATTTGCCCATGAAGTCACAACTCAGCCAAGGAGCCTAGGCCATGCAGACCTGACACCAGCAGCAGTGCCAAGGAAGCAAGTGATGGGACACCAGTCAAGCTTCCTACAAAAGCACCACATTCCAAGTCTTTGGAGAAGCACATTTACAAGTTCCATGGGGAGACATGCTCCACTGACTTCAATATCCACAGGAATCACACTTACTGCCTCACTTCAGGCTGCCACCACAGTCTGCCCCTGAAGTGCCAAAGGAAAAGCTAACAGCAAAACCAACCTCTGACAGACAAAAGGAAATTTTTCAGCTGACCACAGAGAGAGACAGAACAATCCCATCTGGCAGTTCACATAAAAGCAAGATAGGAAAAAATCACTATTTTCTTACCTTTTCTGCTGATGCACAGTAGAGTCTTCTGCTTCTTTTGCTTGTACTACACCATCTAAAAAGAGGACACCCAGAAACATCTTTTATACTTCTCTATACTACAGAAACCAGGTGTTTCCAGAATTCCCCTATACCATCATAAAAGTAACTTGCTAGCAATCAAATTACTGTCTTTGTCCTTTATATTGTGTACTTCCTATCCTGAAAGATTTCATGAAGTTAATAAAAAAAAATAGTTAATAATTCAACTAAAAAATTTAATTATCAAGAATATTGTAATTGGAGTAAGACGATTAAAAGAAAAATCTAATCAAACATGCAATTTTCCAGCTCAGGTAAAGGTTTTTTCCAGTTTCAAAACATTATTTATTTGACACTTGAAAATACAATTTTGGAAATTAGGGGGGAGTTTCGAGAATGAAATTACTAATACTGGTGTCAACACCACAGCTTGAAACATGGAATTAGTGTGACTACTACCAGGGGAAAAAAGTCTTCTACAATAAGCACTCCAGCCTTTTTATCTGCTGCAACTTCTTCATCTTCCACTGCTCCAAATTCATGTGTCAGCTGCTAGCAGGTAATCCTGTCCCCCTGCTATGCCCAAAGCATTTCTAATCCTCTACTGACACAATAGTAAGCACATCCTTTAGATCAAAAATATATTGGGGGAGAAAGCACAGTTTCCTGCCATCCTGAATCTTGGGAAAAAAATTAACCTCTCAAGAGAACAGCATTATTATTTACACTCATATTTCAACAGATTTCAACTCCCTTAAACTCTGTGGCCTTAGACTGCAGAGCTCTTGTCCTCTCTACAGCAGAGAGTTCCTGCTTAGATGTTCCACTCAGAGCCAAAGAATTCTAAGTGTCTGAAGGACAGAGCATTCTCCAAAGAGCCACACAGTTATAGTAGCAGGAGTCACTCTCACAGCATCTCCTGACTGCTCGATGGAATGCAGCTCTGGCTGACTGCAAACATCAGTCACATGGTGCTGCTCTGTACACCCAGAGCAGTCTGCAGCTGCCAGGACAGCTGTTAGGTTGATATCAAGCACCTAACTTAAATTCACGTTTGAAAACTTCTGGAAACGATGGAAGGCTTACTGCTTGGAAGAGTCACACAACTGCTATAGCTTTCAGCAGAATTTTCCTGTATTGACATGTCCTGTGGACTGGATGCCTCCTCTAGACCAGCTGTGTCCTCTTTTGTGCTTCTAAACACAGGACAAAGCAGATTTAAGAGAAAACCCAGAAATAACAGTCAGCTTAATCTTACTCTGTCTCCCCCTTCTTTAACCTGTACCTTACTAACGAAGTCTGTACTGAAGTTCCAGATTTTTCAGCAGTAGTCTCAGGCTTAGCTGGTCTGTAAAAAAATGATCCAAGCAGTTGCATCACACACATTTCAGCACACAGCATCACAGTAGAGCTGTCTGGTCCCTAGCATTACATGCTTTGGCAATGACATGGAGGTTCCCAACCTTCCTTTGCCAGGAGAAAGGAATAAATGCAAACAGGTTGTGCCTGAGGTACCATATGCTTACTGACTGGTAAGCATCCAAAACAGTTTCTGAGCATCATAAACTGTAACAGAATCTGAACGCAGACTCCATACTTTTATTACTAACTTGCCTGTCTGCATCAGACTCTAGGTTAATACTTTCTAGAATTACAATTTTCTTTTCCTTGTGGTTATGGGGCAAAAGAATAGTTAATGGGAAGTAGACACATTACAAACACAACTGTTTCTGCATTTAAATGAAAATAACTGTCAGCAGTATTAACTGTATTCAGTTAAATAGAGTTTTTCTCTTAATAAAGTATATGCTGAACAAAAATATGCAAACACTTACAAATGCTCCAAGCTCTGTGCACGATCCAAAACTGCTATCTGTCTGCACAGCTTCTGAATTTCTCCTACATGTTCAGGATTATCTGTTCCCAAACCCGTCGACAAAATCTCAGATCGAATGTTGTACTCATTGATCCACATCTTCATCATGGGAAGACTGGTAACCCCAACCTTGAAATACACAATACAATAAATGAAAGCATAGCTCTTCAATGGTCTCTCTCCAACTCAAAGCTACTCTTTTAGTCAAACTTCAAACGTAACCCTACTGACTTATGCCTGCAGGCAATTTGATTTTCCTAATTTTTAGAAAGGAACCTCCCCATGTTTAATTGCATTCCAAGTATCACCATCATTTGCATTATGATAATGGCTCAGTTAACTGGCTGTGTGCCCTACCAGAACCAGGATGGCAATTAAGTAAACAGTGCCAGTCCTGATCATCTAAGTGACAGCCATAATACACCTCATGCAGTACAGAGCTGTGAGTCCCAAACCACCTGAGAACACCTGAGGGGGTGAGGGGCACAATAAAAAACCCAAAGCCTAGAAACTGGTGAAAGATTGAGCTACATCATATGGGAACAGAAGCTACTGAAAACAATGACTTCCAGATCATTTTCTCTTTCCAATCCCCTTTTCACTTGACTTGCTCCACAAAATCAGTAAGTCTGCTGGATGCCAATACATGTGAAACTGTAGAACAAGAAATATCCAAGAACAATAGCATCCATTTTTCATGTTTTGATCAAGAAAACCAGGAAGAAAAGCTTCAGTGTTTTTTAATTTGCAGAAAAATTTAGACTAAAACTGACTGCAAACTAGTTTAAGAGCTGTGAGAGTAGACTTAGAATTATAAACAATAAATTAAGTCTACTTCAAGAGCTGTTGGGTATTAACAAACTATCTTGGAGGATCCAAGCTTCTTCTTCCAGAGGAATGTGACAAACTGCAGAACTGACTTCACAAGAAAAACTACTGAACACTGTAGCTCCCAAATACACTTCTACTATCAACTCTGTGGAATAGTCTTGGGCCACATGCAGGTATACTTAGGTTTCCCAGTGCTGCCATTCTATACCTACCATTGGGTCAACCCAAACTGTCTGTCCCAAAGTATGCACCACTTTTGCATGATGAAGTTTCCCTTTAATTTTGTGATTAATGTGATCAGTTACCTAGGAAAAACAAGTTGTCACTGCACTTGAGATGTAAGCTTTACAGTCACTTTAACCACAATGAAACATCTTCTGAGCTTAACAATGCTAAAATTCAACAAATAAATACAGTTTTGAGTAAACCAGTGGAACGTTTTAACTTAACTCTTAAGTTAGAACAGTATTAGCCTTCAAGGAAAGAGCTTCCTTAATGAAAGATCACTCAAACACAGATCAATTTAGAGAGGCTACACTTCCCCCGTTCCTCCTCCAGAATCCAAAGCAGTGAGAACCTATTCTAAAAGAAAGGTATTTAAACCAGAAAAAAACCCATGAACTTCAGTGTATTATCTCATAGAAGAACAAGAAAAGGCAATTGACCTTCTCAGAATCTGCCCCAACAGCAGGTATTTAGTGTCAATACTAGTAAGCAATGCAATTTGGTACCCAAGTTTACAGTTTGTAACTGTTTTCTAGTAGAAAATGACAGGGAGAGAAGGTAAAGAGAGTAAAGGAAATACCATGCAGAACTGCTTATTACCTTTGGATTCCATTCAACTTCATTATCTATGGGTTTTACTCTACAAACTACAATTTCCACAGCCTGAGGTGGCAGACTCTTAAACTTCGCAGGTAAGTGAAGCAGCTGATTGCTATTAACTTGACTTGTCCTGCCTTCATCTATATATTTAATTGTGACTTTACAGATGTTTTCTTCTTCTTTTGCTGGAGTCTCTACCACCTGAACCCTTCATATAGTAGGAAAATAAACAGAATTATTATTCATGTAACCAGCTGTGCAGAGTAGTTTTTAAACTTGCTCTCATTTTAAAACTGGTATTTTCACTCTGCAAATGAGTGTATGTGTAGGTAATCATCTTGTTTGCCATTCAGGAATTCAGAATAGGCAAAAGCTTTTTAAAAGCATTATTGGCATAGCAGTCATTTTTTGCTGCTTTTAAGGATGAGCTTTTTTCTTTACCCAACAGTCAACTTTTTAAAAAGCTTTGTATAAACATATGCACATAAATAAAGTAAAAAGCCAACAAAATTTTACCTGTGCCAAGTGGCTCCCTCATTCAACCCATAGAACATTGACTTCTCCACGGTGTTAACAGAAATCCTGTGTCCTGATACCTTGAAATAATCATTCATTTCTTTAGCAAGAACTGTATATTGGTCCTTTTGTTTCTTGACTATTCGACCAAAGTAGTTTGTTGCATGTATAATGAGGAGAGGCAGGATCTGAAAGGATCAAATACATCAGCAGAAAGAGGAGGCGGACGATTTCTCAAATGAATTAAATTTATGTCTTTATATATAGTTCACATACCTCTTTCCAGCCCCAAAAGGTGAGAGATGTTGCTGCACACACATTTCAGAAAGCAGTTGTTTGTTATTATTCTCAATCCTAACTGCCCATAGTTCAGTCAGTAGTGGACAGCAATGTATGGAGCAAGAACTGCTGGGTGTCAAGTGATGATGTTCCATCTCAGTGAGTTCTGCCAATTATCTGCCAGGCTACTCACCACTCCAGCCCTACTCTGAACACTCTCCAGCCTTACAGGCAGTTTTACAAGAACTGACTGCATTTTTTGCACCAAAATGACTTAAATAAAAGACTACAAACACACAGCTGTGTATACCAGCAATGCATAAAATGCTGCTCTGAGTGCACCTCAGATAAAGCCCAAGTCTCAAAGGGAACTGGAGACACAAACTCTTACTGGGATGTGAAGAATTATCATAGCAAAGTCAACCTTATAGCCATGAGGGTTTCATGAACATGGAAGTACTGAAAAAAAAAGTCTAACTAAAACAGCACTCTGTAGCAGAAGAGTCTTCTAAAGCACTGATATTTTTGAAGGAAATAACTCAAATGTTCTCCCTACATGACAGGAGTTCCCCATTTCTTGGGCATACTATAAATGAAAAAACATTCTCTAATCCCAAGGCCAGAAAATGCTCTGTTTTCAGAAGTTTGCACCAACACGTCAGCTAAGAAAAAATCCTTCCACTTCAATTTCTCTTCACTCCTACAGATTGTGTTCCCTCTACAAGAAATGTGTTTCTAGAAACCTCCATCTTTGTTAATTTTGATATAGGGTCACAAATTATAAAGGGAATGAATGCACAGCACACAAGTCCTCTTCCCACAAAATATGAATCTTCAAAGCAGAAAAATAGCCTGAGGTAAACTCAGAATTATCTGCAAAACAGTTCCAGTTCAAGCTATGGATACAAGGAACATCTGGCACACTGATTTATGCAAGGGAGAGGGGCAGAAAGCTAGAGAATAATGAACAGCCATGTCAAATGATATCCACACTGCAGTAAGATTAATGGAATACAAAAAAAATGAAGTAGCATGCTAAGCAGCTGGTTAAGACCTGTCCTCTTGGTACCCAAGCCCAAAGAAAACTGTAACTTACTGTCACATGTTCAGGTGTTTCTATCATTTCATCTGCAATATTCTGGGCCATGTCTATTGATAAATTAATTTGATGACGATCTGGACACTCTGTTCTGTTCCTACATTAAAAAAACCCACAACACGTTTAGAAAAAAGCTCTTTGCTTTCAGTTGTAAACTACTGTTAAGTGACTTGCAACAGGCAACATGAGCAAAACCTGTTTTAGATAAAAGCATCCAACAGCAAAGTTCACCAAGGAATCAGCAGCAATCATCATTCAGAGTACGAAAAGCTGACATTTCGTTACCTGCAAATCCCAAATGTTTTAAGAGAAGCACACAGGGGCCTTGAAGATTTCTCCTTTTCCTCAGATTCCAGCACCCTGGCAGTCAAATCATAGAATTCTTCTGGAATTTCAGCTTCTGCATGCTTTAAATAGTGGAGAATCCCAGGTGCATGACAGGAACTGTTCTCTGTCAGCAGAATGACTGACTTGGCCTTAGTGTGTTCCTGATCTACAGCAGAATCCTAGAAGAAGTAAGAAATATTCTGGCAAACGTTGATGCATCCACCAGTAATAATCCCTTGTAGTATTACCCAGTCAAGGTTCACCCAAACCTTTATCCCAGTGCAGATGTTGTCACTCATGCTTTGCAGGCGCTGCCCAAAGACTCCTGGAGATGGGAAACTGAAATGGATCACACAAGTTGCATCTCTGATTCCCAAGGACTGCAGGCAGTCATCTGTTAAAACTAAGCACATGTTTGACACAGATATGTAACTGTAATAATTCAAACATGGGAAGGATCACATCACATGCACCACAGCTGATTTCCTTCTCCCCACCCAAAGACAGGAAGACGGATTTTTGCCCAATATGTTCCTATAAGGCTTTTTATCTCTCCAGTCAATAAATCTCAGTGTATGGCAGACACAGCATTTCATGCCAATCTTACAGAACTCTCTATTTCCTGTCAGCACTACAGAGAATTGAGCACTGCCCAGTAATTCAGAGAGTAAGACAGGAGACAGCTGAAATAATGCAGGAATTCTCACATCTCTGTATGAACCTAAAAGCAGAGGGAAGTCCACCTTCTTGTTTTTGTATAACATGAAAAACAAATTGAGTTTGAAAATGAATAAAGGCCTTTGTTGCTGCAAAGAAACTGAAAAAAAACCAAACTCTAATGAACTTAGAAATTTGGAAATTATTTCAGACTTAGCAGCTCCTCTGTAGCAGACGCAATTGTGAAATGATGCAAAATCTTTGAAAATATTGGTACTTCTTTTAACTAAGCAGGGAAAATAGTAACAGGAGAAAAGCAAAGAAAAAAGAAAACCAAAGGGTTGTAGCATTGAGAAGTAAATAGAGACTGGAAAGAGTTCATAGGGACCTGCCCCTGTGGAAGTGGTGAGAACTGAGTGTAAGTGCTTGGTGCAGATCTTGGCTCTGCATTAAGATACAATCCCAACCAGACAGAGAATCCTCACCTAACACAGCAGGAGTGCCAGAACTGTGCATTTTTCTCCACCTCTCCAAGACACACGTATCGTTACACTTGCTCTCCTTATGCTTTTTCAAGGAAACTACTGAGTTGCTCTTCAGTGCCTGCATGGCAAAGTGAAAAGTTACACATTTCTGCAATGCTGCAGTACCTGCTTCAATCAACTCTAATAAGCAGCATCTCTTACTAGAATTTACCACACCTTACTGTAGAGACACAAGAAAAGAGCTAATGAAATTTAGGTTGTTTATATGAAAAAAAATTGCATTAATGGAGATAAGGTTCATTATTTTCCTCCATAAAAAGAAAACTCAAGCTCATGTTCCCATGTATTAATACATTAGAAGGACATTTAAGAAAGTAAAAATGTCAAGCTTTTCCCTTCATTAATGTGTCATCTCTAGTCTGATTCCATGATCTAACAACATGCAGATTCATGTTTCAGTCTCTCAGAACTAGCACCCTTCATTACGTGAACCCATGAAATATTTTCATGGGCCAGATAAAACGTTTGAAGTTGGTGTACACAAGGATTACTATGAACAGATTCAATCCTACTTTAACATCAACAAGCACTTTTTAAAGTGGTGGTAGGGTTGGTTTTGATATGCTTACACCCTCAAATATTCAAGGGAAATGTGCTGGTCACAACCTCAAACCAGATTTGCTTCTATTAACAATCATAGAAGAATAAATATTCCAGATACACTAATATTTACATCAGAAAAGAAACCTTTAAGTATCACATGATCTATGCCAGCTCTTTGCTGGTAATCAATTTGGGGTTACTTTTAGCAGGAATGATTAACTTCCAAATTCACATTCCTCCTTTTTTTCTGAGAAGCCAAAGTATTTTAGTTTATTATGACTTCAAAATTAAAAAAAAACCCCTGCATATCTAAGTTTAAAAACTTTCTTACCTTATGAATCATCTCTACTTCGGTTACTGAGTCAGTGAATACCAGCACTTTCTGAAGATTCCTCTGGGTAAAATCCAGGATTTTGAGTAACTCAGCAGTTCTATTGCTGTTCATGCAGGGCTGCACCACCTAAAAGCAAATACAAAACAGAAGGCTGGTAATTCATATAACCCATACATATTTTACTATATAATTCTTCCTAATCCTAACCTTAATGCATCCACACATTGACACTTTCAGTTCTGCTTAATCATTAAAGCTTCTCACAAAAACTCATGGGTTGTTTCCTGACGTGCTCAGAGTGTCTACTTTTGGAGACCTCCCAACATTTAAAATCCACTAACTACTCCATTCTGAGACAGAGTAATCCAAATCAAACTTAAACCATCTTGTATTATTCTTAAGGGCTATACCACACTAAGTGTCAACTAAGTGAAAAGATATCTAAGATTATGTAACAGGCCTTCTAGAAATTTGAGGTCAAAAGTTTGGTATTGTGTGAAAGCAGCAAACCAAATGCTTTACTAGATTTGCCTTGGCACTGTTTACCTTGCAGTTCTGCCAGTCACAGCTCAGAACTGCAAAAACATTCTGGTAACATCCTGGTCAGAAACTGTAGTATTTGCAAATACATCTCATCAAATTTAGACTCATCTGCATTAACAATGAAATACTCAAGGGACTATCTTCATCTCAGTCATATAAAGAAAAGTAAGACCTCCAGCTCGTTCAGTGACTCACCTGCACATGATTTCTAACAGCCACTTCAGCTCACACTGGGAGGCAGCACTGCAGCACCACCTGCTTCCAATAAACTAGCAGCAGCAATGTATCTAAGCAATGACATCATTTCCAAAGTTTTACCTGTTGCACATTTCCAAAGATGGCAGCTTCCTCGATAACTGTTATCACAATGTGAGGATCATTCATGAACTTCTTTATCAAGGGTGTGATGTGTTTATTCCACTGAGTTCCCACAGCAATGATCTGATGTGGTAGATCCCCCTGTGCCTGAGCAGTGGCTTTCTTGTAACAATCCAGTATAGTAAACACCTAGGAAGAAAAGAGGTTTTTTTTCTCTTCTCTCATCATATTCCAGCAAACACAGGACAGCCCCGAAAAATACACTGTTTGAGAACACTGTTTTTTTCTAGTCACAAAGCCACTACCACAGCAAACTATAAGTTTCACATCTCAAAAAAACAGTTTGGTTTGTAAACTTTTATTCTATTCTTTGAATGACTTCTGAAGCAAGAAAAAGCAACAGGACAGCATGTAGCGACAGCACGTGCATGTGCACATAGCTGTAATGCAGGATTCTGTCAAGAGAACATGGAAATCTCAGGAAAAGGATCTGTTCAAATCTGCAATATAAAAAGCCTAGACAAAGCAGATCTGAGGGCAGAGGCATTCAGCAAAAACTAGGTGGTAACTAGAAGACGAGTCCAACCTGGCCAACACAGTAATTTGCATATTACAAAAAAAGGAGGAGGAAAGAAAGAAGGAGTTCACCATAAATCCAATTCCAGTGTTTTTTTCCTCAGTGTGTGCCATTGTTTCAGACACATGCACACCTGGAACAGCATTTTGCCCAGTGATTGTGTAAGCCATTTACCTGTTCAGTAGTGTCAGAGAACAGCACCTCAATCTCATCAAGAACAAGATGGCAAAGCCTACACAAAAACCCAGGATTGTGTTCCAGCAGTCTCAGGAGGTTGTATGGTGTAGTCACTACTACTTTACCTACAAGTTGGAAAGACTGTTACTATTAACTAACAATTTGAAGAATATTACTATGACACCAAAGGACCAAAGCAGCTGTATTAGAAAGGGTCGCATTTGTATTCCAGATTCATTAGCTTGAAGCTGGGGAGTTTGTATTTTTCTACCCCTGCAAGTTTTCCAAGACGTAAGTGGGTGAGGTTCTGATATTTTGAAATCCAATTAAATGTCTGAAGGTTAACAAGTTTACAATGCAGGATGTAATTTCATTTTCCAGTAAGGTACTGGAAGTAGAAGAACTTCAGAACCAAATAGCCAGAAGGGAAATATTTATAAATATATGCAAGAGCAATTTCAGGAAAGTTGTTTCAACAGTGGAATAAAGCACACGTAGCTTAGGAATTTACATGCACGTGTATGTACATACAGAAATAAAACCACACCAATCTTCACTGGTGCAAATACACCANATGGAGTTTTACACAATTCTTCATAGTTTTATCCAATAGTTCTTATCCCCTTGGCACAACAAAAGCCACTTTTAAAAATTCAGGTATCAACCAAAGCTTAACAAAGACATCAAACCAGAACACACCTAAATGTTTTAAGTACATACATCCAAGCAGGGCAAGTCTCCCAACAGCTTTTTTATTATTTCTATGCTGCTTCTCTGTGGAGCACCCTCTGCATGCTACTGAGTTAGATGCACAAAGTACTGAGCATTTATTGCAACAGCAAGTTGTAAATCACCATTTAAACAAACAAAACCCCCAACTTCACTTGATAAACTAAGAACTTGAAAAGCAGAAATTGCTCTTTCACATGCTCCTGCAATTAAGGCAGCCCACACAGCCTCCAAGCATAACTAAGATGACAAAGATTCTTACAGCCTTGGATTTCCACTTGTCTGGCTGCTTCCTTCTTCTGCCCAAGGATTACCAGCATTGGATTAAGGCGTCTGCAGCTTTTCCCGTATATTTTCAGCAGGTCAAAAACAAGTTGTGCCTTCTTCCATCCAGGACATAAAATCAGTGCCAGTGGCTACATACACAGGTACAAAAATTGACAACACAGTATTAGACAGAAGTACAAGACCTTGAGAATCTTGTCTTACTTGGGCTGTACTGGGCCATTTTCAGAGGTCCCTTACAACCTCAGTAATTCTGTGTGATCTAATACAAGCTAGAAAATGCATTATAGTATTTAAAAGAGCTAATACCTGTTTTAGTTTAATGAGTACATACTACTCATGAGGAAACAAAGCTTCATCATGCATCTAAGTGCTAGGGCATGAACCACTTGCTAGGGATTGCTTTAAAACTAAGTTTGGAACTCCCCCCATTCACAGAGTCCATCCAAGCCCTCTACAGAGGCCTCACAGAAACTGGCAGGCATCATGAAGATACACTGAGATTACATTAATGTATACTTTCCAAACATTCAGAGTAATAACAGGTTCTCTGGTCTAATATATACATACTCCACTTGTGTTTGGCAAGGCTTGGTAGTCACTTTCCAAATGCAGAAGTGTAAGAACT
>VZTT01046850.1:107838-119739 GCA_013400855.1 Buphagus erythrorhynchus
CTTCTATAGATGGTTTTTGGCCTGCCCTTCACTGGCCATATTTTAAATTTTTTTTTAATATATAGAAAATTATTAAGGAAAAAAGGAATATAAAAGTAAGTTTTAACTGGCAATCACACATTTCAATCACAACAAACTGACATTATTTCTATTCTGAATCTTTAAAAAAGCAAAACCTAAAATAGAAAACATTTTAAAAATATCACAAAATAAGGACTGGTTTGCACTTAGCCTCTTCTAAGTGTTATCATCTAGTTAGCAGCTTCTTGTGGACACAATCTACACCTCAANTCTTAACCCCTAACTCAGCAGTGCCAAGGCCACTCAACCATGTCCCTTAGTGCCACATCTACTCATCTTCTAAATCTTTTAAAGTGGTGACTCCACCGCTTCCCTAGGGAGGTTTGTCCTCTCAGCTGGAAGAGAGTTAATTTTCCTCTTAGTAGCTGGTACAGTTCTGTGTTCTGAGTTTACTATGAAAATACTGCAGGTTTCTTCTTGAACTATAATCCCTTCTAAAAATTCTGCACTAAACCCTCACACTTTAAAAATGCATGAATAGAGAATAGATTTAGTAAAGTCTCCTTACCCTATTTTGGCAGTGTTCTCACAGTAGTCAATGTGCAGTGTCAGTGGCTTTGTGCAGTGCAGCCGACACTTCTTTGCTCTATGTGGGATCTTTGCAAATGCTCCTGCTAAGACTCGAATGCTGCAAAACAAAATAGAAACAACCTCATTTTACAGGGCAGAATTTCTTCTCCAGACCTTGCTGGTCTCACAAACCAGCCCTTGTTACCCTAAACTAGACAACAGCTCTTCCAGGAGTTTGGATCCCACTGGCTTCCACCCTGGAACCAGTGTCTTACTCTAAGAGGTGCCATCAGGACCAGCTGGTCAACAGAATTGTTTTTCTATTCATTTAGTATCAATACACATCCTAGTTACTTGGAATCCTTCTGATCTTTTGCCACTGCAGTTTCAAGTCTTCTTGCTATTCATCTTCTAAATATCTTCATGGTATTTAACCCATTGTCAAGTTGTTTTCCAACACAGCAACAGTCAACTTAAAAACATTACTTATATTAAAATATTTTAAGTTCTAATTTTGTGGAATACTATCAAAATCGATTTGGTGAAGTTTTGCATGCTCCAAGTTGTGCATTTTAATAGAGAAACAAACTTTAAGAGCTGGTCTAGGTTGCTCCAGAACACAGAATATATTTTTCAAGATTTTGGAAATTGAACGTTTTATACTCATTTCATCAAAAACTCAGAACCTGTGAAAATTCACCTTTTTTGGCACCATAACAAGACAAACTGTCAGCTCTTAGTAAACCAGTTGGTCAATTGCAGTGGGAAAACCCCCAATTATTTCTGTTTAGACCTCAAAAGCTGTTGCAGCAAGTGAAACCCTGCTTCTATAGATGGTTTTTGGCCTGACCTTCACTGGCCATAATTTAAATTTTTTTTTAATATATAGAAAATTATTAAGGAAAAAAGGAATATAAAAGTAAGTTTTAACTGGCAATCACACATTTCAATCACAACAAACTGACATTATTTCTATTCTGAATCTTTAAAAAAGCAAAACCTAAAATAGAAAACATTTTAAAAATATCACAAAATAAGGACTGGTTTGCACTTAGCCTCTTCTAAGTGTTATCATCTAGTTAGCAGCTTCTTGTGGACACAATCTACACCTCAATTAACCAAAGCATTGACTTAATAAATATTAATAATATCTGTACCTATTAGCAAATACATCACAGTGATAAAAACTCTTAACACATACTTCTTTGATGCAACAGAACAGTACTTGGCATAATCCACAAGGAAACATCTGAGCTGGTAACCATCTGCCCGGCACTGGACTGACTGAACCAGTGCCCTACACCAGCACCTGAGCTCCTCACTGAAAACCACATAAACCTGAGGAAGACACAAAGAACAAAACTGCAGGTTCTTCCAAACGGCCCCAATTACACTCAAAGGTTTTTCAAAGGCAAGGACACAGTATTTATTACACAGCCTCGCATTTTCTTTGCAAAATGCAAGCCTTACAGCTTGCACAGTTAGGAGGCTTACAGATGAGAAAACACAACCCACAGAGATGTTATTCTCTATTTTTCTGTGTAAAAAAAATAACCAAAAAACATATATGTGACACTTCACCCGTAAACCCATTCAAATAACAGATTATTTCTATGTAGAGTAATAATCTTACCTGGCCTTTTTCTACCACCTCTCCTTTTATTTCACCTGTACCTTTGTAACTGTTATAAAATTGTTTCATTTCAGCATTCAGGTTTTCATACACAGTTTCACTGACCACGCCCGGCACACATTCTTTCACAGCAATCCAAAAGCAACTTGGATCTTCAACCTAGAACAAGGAATAGAGAACAAATACTACTAACTTTTAAGAGTATCTGAGCAGTAAATGTAAAAATAAAACTTGATTTTTACGGGGCACCCTCAAAATTATTGTGACTGATACTGAGATACATAATGTTAGAAACATCTTTCACCTTCACGGCATTAGTTCAGTGAAATGGCTTCTCAGGTTCCAAGTCTCTGTAGCATTGCAACAAACACCATGTGGGGTCTACAAGGGAGCAGCATTATCTAAAAAGTTGGTTAAACCAAACAGTGGGCAAAGTACAAAGACAAAGCTTTTTACTTCCATATGAAGTCCTCTGGAAGTACATAAAAAACCCTAAAAAATGACAAACCTCATCAAGGGGCTTTTCTTTGTGCTCAGAGTGTCTGCATGACAGTAAGTTTCTTTAGAACAGGGTGACAGCTTTCTGCTAAGCCTTTGTAAACTGTAACATTCCAGTGTTCCAGCTGATCCTGATCCCCAGCTGTTGTGGCTTAATCCCAGTAGACAACTAAACCCCCAGAGCTGCTCCCTCACTCACATCCCTGCAGCAGCATGACCAGACAATAGGAAGGATAAAAGTGAGAAAATTCACAGGCTGGTATTAAAACAGCTGACTAGGCAAAGCAAGAGCTGCACGTGCAACCAAAGCAACACAAGGAATGTGTTCACTGTTTCCCACTGGCAATTGCTCAGCCATTTCCAGAACACAGAGCTTCATCACACACAATGCTGCTGACTTGGGCAGGCAGATCTGATGCCCACAGACATACCTGCAGCTTTTATTGCTCAGCATTACATCATATATAGAATATAGTCAGCTGTACTCTGCCTTTTCCACAACCTCCTGTGAAGTTCAGTATAATCTCATACTACACTACACATTACTTAACACTGTGTTGCATATCTTCCATTTTACATTTTAGCTGCATCCCTACTGCTGGGAGGAAGGGATTAAAAAGTGCAAAAATGGTGAGGAAGATAGCTCTGGTGAGGTACAATAGCTCAAATGACCTTGCAGCTGGGAATGCTGAGGCCTGGAGAATATTACAGTGGGAAACCCCATCTATTATGCCTACTGCTGCTGATCCTCTGTTTTGAGAAGTAGAACTTCTGTGCAGAGGTAACACAGGTGTCTGGCGAGGCCTAGAGGCAGTCTCATGGATATGTTGAGCTCCATGTTGGGAGAAAAATCAAAGCTCAGAGATCATACAAAGCCCAGGGGAGCTCGCCTGCCTGTTGATGAATCCTGCTGGGATGGGCTGAGCCTGCCAGTGACCACCTGGGTGTGCCCCAGATCCTCCAGTTAGCCAGGTAACTAAATAAATTTACGCCCTTTATTTCAGCTGTGGTTTTGTGGTTGTTCTGGCTGCCTGCCTGTGTTAATTCACACACCTACTCACCTATTTTACAACAAAAACAAGAAAATAAAACCTAAAACAAATGGCAAAATATATATATAACCCAAATATGACTCCATAAGTGCAAAGAAGTGCTGGTGAATGGAAATACACGGCCAACATCATGTTTGTAAACGTGACCTCCAGAAGTCACATGGAAATAAGACATCAGTCCTTCAGATTTTTTAAAAAAGCAGCATACCTGTAATACCACGACTTCCATGTTTATCTCCTGTGTCTCACTTGTCACTACTGTAAAAGAAAAACACTGATGAACCATCATTTTTGTCGAGGCCGATTTGAAGAGCATACACCCGAAGTAAGCTTATAGATTTTTGCTACTCATGTCAGGAGTACTAGTCTAAGCAACTGATTTACATGTTTCAAAGCGTTCAAACCAGCTTTCTTAATGAGGGACTATGTTAAAGCCTAATTAGGATTTACCATCCATGCTGCACCTTTTCCATTCAAAGGCCAGCAGAAATAGGCTGATCACAGACAAGAGCTACTACAACCTACCTAGATAACCAAATGGACTGAAACACCAGAGGAGAATATATACAAATTTAAAAAAATCCCATAGCCTGATATAAAAGAGAAACCCCAAATTTAGCAAACAAGTTTAATGTCACAGTTTTTTATTAGTTCTTCACACTCCAGCTGTCTGCAACAGTACATACCAGATCTAGGAGTTACATCAGAATAATGCAACTTCCAGCAAGTAACTGGCATTTCATTTTGGCACAAACCAAAATGAAATCACATCGTGGTATCACCGCAGTGTCTAGCTTATAACTTAAAAGAATTAACACTGAAAGCAGGTGCCTAATGAAATGTTTCAGAAAAGGAAAATCAAAACGTTGTCCTTCCACTTCCAAAACTGCGGCTGAACAAGCTAGAATTCAGCAGCAACACAGCTACCCTACGGTGACAGCACTGATCATTCCCAGTTTAACGTGACAATGGAACAGCTGAAACGATGGCAGCTTTACCCAAGATCAAGCAAAGCTCCCGAGTTACACACTCGTTTCCAACCCTGCACTGTAATGTACTGCAACAAGAGATACACGGCGCTGCCTTAGACACTTAGACTTTTCTTCCAGCAGTAACACGTGAAGGGCATAAATAACTTCAGCTCAGGTCTCAGGTTAATTAGTGCACACCCTCTAAATGACTCATCAACGTGGCAGGGATGAAGCACACCCACAGAAAAGGCCAGCTCTCCCAATCCGCTCCAAGTAACATTCCCGCTTTGTTAAGAACGGAGTGGGAAAACAAAGGCTTGCTCAAACCCCACACCTACCGCTATACATAATCTAACCTGTAAAAATGCTGTAAATCACTAAAAGCCTGGTCCCAACCCACTGCATTTTTAACACAGACCTAGAGAGGGCAGAGGGAGCCTCTGCAGCCATGCCGGTGAGTACAAACCCTCCCAGAAAACACAGCCCGCCATCCCTCTGCCCAGCCGCGCTCCATCTGAACCCTGTCCCCCAGGAGCGCACAGCACGGCAACGCGGGCTTTAAACAACACTGTCTTCGCTTTACTCCCAATCCCCCTTTCCCCCTATCCTGCCATAGTTCCACGCTGCTCCCCATAGGAACAAGACCTCGTTCTCCGGCGCTGCCAGGCTCTCACACGCCAGGCCCCGCCGCCCTGCGGAACCTTCCAGAAGGTTCCTCCCAGACCGCTCCCACGCTTCCCGCCGCTCCCTCTGGAACTCTCCGGAACTCCCCCGCCCCGGAGCCGCTCCCTCCGACACTGCCCCCCGCCCCAGAGCCCTCCGGCACTGCCCCCGGCCCCGGAGCCGCTCCCTCCGGCACTGCCCCCGGCCCCGGAGCCGCTCCCTCCGGCACTGCCCCCCGCCCCAGAGCCGCCCCCGGGGCGGGCCCGGAGCCCAGAGCTGCCCCGGAGCCCAGAGGTGCCCCGGAGCCCAGAGCTGCCCCTGCCCGGCTCCTCACAGGCCTGGGGATGCCAATGGCACAGCCAAGTGTTCCCGGGCTAAAAAAACACCTGCGACGCTGCGGGAAATCTCACAAAAGGTAGGGAAATCCATCGTCCTGCTTTCTGTATGAAATGTAAACCAAACTCATTGTGAAAGAATAAAAGGCTTTGTTACTGCAAACAACTTGAAATCAAGAATATTCTACTGCGACTTGAGGGGAATTATTTCAATAAATCTTTGGGGTTTGGAATTTATTTCAGGTTTAAAGTCTCTGTAGCAGAGGCAATGGTGAAATAGCGGTAGTTCTTTGGAAATACTGGTAGTTCTTAACTACTGCAGAATCAACCATCACAGGAAAAAAGTAAAAAAACAGCTGTAGCACCAAGAAGTAAATGGACAAGTGGGAAGAGTTCATAGGGATCTGCCCCAGTGGAGGTGGTGAAATAACTCAGTTTAAGTCATTAGTGTAGTTCTTGGCTCTGCAGGAAAACATAACCCCAACCAGACAGAGAGAGAGCCCTCACCCAACACAAGTGCCAAAACTCCACATTTTCCTCACACTTGGCATCACCTCCCCGGCTTACAGTCCTGATGTGCCTAAATAATTTATCAAAAAAATTTTCTCGTAATACCCACTTTCTACCATAAAAGTAAACTGGTAGAATAACTGTAAGGGGCAGAACAATAATAAAAAAAAAATCTTTTGTGTATTTGAATTCATGATCTCGAGGGATATGGTCCAGACAAATAAAGTGAAGGTTCTAGGAGAGCACACTGTCAGTTGTTTAAGGAATTACTGGGTGAGAACTTCTGGAAACTGCCCTCAGGGATAAAGGAGCAGGAGAGAAGAGAGCTGGCAGCTCTTTTAGCATCTTTTCCTTAAAGCACAAAAGCTCTTGATTCTCACGTGTAAGAAATGGGACAAGGCAGGCAGGAGATTAATGAAGCTGAGTAAAACCCTTCTGGTCTGACTGAAGTGCAAGAAAGAAATGCACAGGCACTGGAAAAATATGTATCCATAGGGGAGAATATAGGGATGGGATCAGGAGAACTAAGGCACAGCTGGAGCTGAATGTGGCAATGGAGCTGAGGGGAAAAAAAAAAAGCTCCCAGAGGTATATTGATTAGAAAAGGAGAACTTGCACAAATGTACACCCCCATCCCCCAATACTTCAGAGATAATCCACATAGGGCTGATGGGGTTTCTTGGACATTTGACGTTTTTTTTTGGCTCAGTTTTTGCTGTAGTCATGCTTCCCATATTTCCCATGTCCCTGAACTTCAAGGTGAGGATATATGAGTACTTTCCTCTGTAGGAGAAAACCAAGGTCAATACCATGTGAGAAACCTGAACACAGACAGGTCCTTGGGACTTGATGAGATGCACCCCAGGGTTCTGAGGGAACAGGCAAGTGTCGCTCCTAGGGCACTCTCCATTGCATTTGAAAAGTCATGGCAGGCCAGCAAAGTCTCCAGTGACTGGAGAAAAGGGAATTTCAGAATATTCATGTGTTCCACTGCACAACACAGAGTGCTCTGCTTCACGTGGTCATTGTTCAGCACAGGTTTACAAACCTCAACAAAGTCTGCAAAACCAGCAACAGCCTGAGTATGTTCTGAGAGAGAAGAGAAAGACAAACTTTTTTTCAGTATTTTTTTTAATCCAAATGAATGCTACAAACCAATTTAATGGAATTGTTGCAGGATTTAACTGAAACACAGAACAAAAGCTGGAACAAAGCTTTCTGAACAACTTCACTGACTAATCTGAATGACTAATCATTCATTCTCCTTCTAGACAAAGAATTTACAAAACTGCTCCACTGACTCCACTTACTGCACAAAAGACAAATCCAACCAAACAAAAATCCAAACCAAAAATTAAGCAGCAATCTTTCCTCTGAAGTTCTTAAATCTCTGTTATATTAGTAAAGTAGTTAAGAAGCAAGAACTGTGATGTTAGAATATGGAAGTGGGTATTTGAAGGAGCAATATTATTCCCTTAAGTTGTTGATATCCTTTTGGAGCTAAAAAAATTACACTTTGTAATTTTTAAAAATTGCTTACAACTTGAAGATAAAAAAATTGATAAAAAGAATGCACTCAATTCCTGCATAGATGACTTCATTTAAATTAGGTCTACCTTTGAAAATTGTAGTTTTGAATGATTAACATTAGTAGAAAAAATTTAAGTATATCAAATACAAAAATTAACTTTAAAATATTCTTTTTTAAAGTGCATTATAGTTAATTTATATATCTATATCTATACATTCATTGCTTTTCCCCAAAATGAAAGAGAGACTAGAGTGGGAAATGTCAACAAATATGGAATGGAAGATTTGATTAATTTCTAGACACACACTGCAGTTATCTAGAGGATAACTTTGGGAAGAATAGTAAAAGAATTCTTCAGATCTTCTCTGCTTGTTCTGAACATAATATATACTTACATTTTTAGTCAGAAAACAGTGGTACAACTGTTCTGTTTTTAAAGACTCAAGAGATTAGATACACATAGATTTGACATCACACACACATACAGACATAATGCTTTGGCAGGACAGAGGAATATTTTCATGACTATTTGGCAACAGTTAAAAAGCACCAAAACAAATAGTGAGCATATATGCAATTAAAAATCTAGATTCAAACCAAAGACATATTATAATCTGCTATTGTAGTCTGAATTATCACACTTCAACATCAGTGGATTTATATGCTTATATTTTGCTTGAATATTAACATAGACAGCAAGATTGTTGATGTTTTTTATTACTATCCTGTGAAATATCCCACCCTCTTTCATGAGATCTTCAACCTTCTTATCTGTTGACATAATAATTTTCTTTTCTCCAGTATAATCTGGATCTTCCGGATATAACTCATCTCCTGGGTGTAGAAAAAAAAAATTCATTATAGATTGCTAACCTTACTTTTCAGCCTTTTCATTGAGTGACACTGGCAATTTTTTAGGATTTATCAGGACATGTAAATCAGTGGAAATGTATTTCACAATGCAAAAGTAAACTACCTCTAAACATCTTCAGATTTAAAGATAGAGCCATAAATTTCTGAAGTATGTCAGTGACACTGCAGTGCACACTGAATGTTCCAGAGCTCCTGATAATATGCTATTAATATGCTGTAATCTCAGCCTGGGCAGGTAGGAGTGTATATAATAGGTGGAGAACAGGACAACCACTTCTTCATGTGTATAAGGATAGGACTAAGAACAGAAATTTATTTTGTTCTATTTTCCTGAAGGAACTAAATGTTTTACCATATCAAGGCATTGCACTCTTGTGCAAGACTGATAATATACTCAAAATACAGAAGTCCTAGAGGTCAATTGTGACTAAGAAAAAAAAAAAATAAAAAGGAAAGCATAATGAAAAACAAACCAAGAAAAGCAGAAAATAATAAATAGTATATGCAGCTTTTCTTAACACTGCATGTACATGATTATGAAATGAGAGAGACTTAAGTAGGAGAAAGGGCAGGAGGAAGATGACTGTGTGAATGGTTTTACTCCAGTGCCTTATCTCTGCAGCTGGGAGGTGTGATACTGCAGCAGTGCTTGATTCTCCTTACAAAGTGGTAACTGAAGTAAAGGAGAATTCCCACGGAAAAGGAATAAACAGAAGGAGTTCTAATACATCCTTCAGGTTACACAAAGCTGAAATGCTGGAATTTCTTCACAAATACACATATGATGACAATGGTGAGACAATGAGATCATGAATGACTAAGAAATAACTATGCTGTCCGATCCCTGGCTTGTCTCTGACTGCAGCAAACAAGGGAGAAACAGCGTGCAGTAATTTGACTTAGAAGAGTATTTTCCTTACAGTTAAGGATGGTTTATGTCACGTGGCTGCAGCACACAGCATTCAGGAGATGCTGTACATTTAGGAGAACCCTCCAGCATGTCCTTACCAGGCAGCAGCTGGATGAATCCATCTGCAGCACTCAGCATCACCGGCATCCAGCGCTCACAGCCCTCGAGAGCACGTTCAGAGCTGAACTTCTGCAGCTCCCCCAGGGAAGGGAAGTTGCACAGCCTGCAGAATTCATAAAACTGAGGTGGAGGGAACCAGATCTCTTGAGACTTAAAGCGTTCGATGGCTTCTGGAGGTGATGACCACTGGAAGATGAAAGCAAGTCTTGAAATAATAGTTTCAGCTGCAGATAGAATGTCTGAATAAACTGAAAAGTCATTTAGCAAGGAAGTCTGTACAGCAAAGGAGCTTGCAACAGACCATATCTTCTGAACACAGAAAAAGCCATGTGTAAACTGTACCAAAGTAACAGCAAAGACATTCTTAAAACTGAAAAACACAAGCAATCTATAAAAGTTATTCCTTTTTTCCCAATAAAAGTATGTTTTTATTTTACATACATATATTCCAGGGTTAAAAACTGACATTTGTTTTAGGGGCATGACTAAAAGTTTACTGAAATGAACAGAAAATATTCAATTCACTATTACCAGAGGTTGCCACTGATGCTTTGAGAATTAGAAGTACCTCTAAACATCTGCTGCTTAGAAGCATTGTTTTCAGAGCATGAACACCCAGCTAATCATGCTAATTCTGCATGTTTAAACTATTGGTAATCTTGATTTCATCTCACATGGTGAGTTTAATAATATGTGCATAATCGTTTGCAGTAGATTTATGCTGTTAGTAACAAAATTATAACATGAACTCTTGAAAGTAAGGTTTCAGGTACTTTTAAATTTCTGGAGCAAAATTTGTTAAACAAATAAATATAGCAACATCACTAATACCAAAATTGTTAGGTAGGCTTGTACAGAACTGTCTGGTTTCTCATCTAATTCTAACTTGTAATCAAACTTTCCAGAATCCTAGAAGAACTTAAGGACCCTAATGTACCTGACCTTGAGCTTTCTTAGAGCTTCATGAAGTTTGTTATTTTTACACACTCAATTTAAAAAGAAAAAAGATAAAAAAATCGAAACTTCAAAATTTTTTACGAGACTATTTCAACAATTGTATATTACCTAAAATATTCCAAGTAACTCCAAAAGACAAAAATTACTAGCATCTCATGCAGTCCTGGAATATTCCTGCATATACCACATGGATCTCTCCCAGCTTACTGAGGAGATGCGACAATCCTGCACTATACTGCAGGAATGAATGTAAAAAAATGGCATTTGTCAACTGCCTTTGAAAGAGACAGTAATTCACGGTGAAAGGGATCTGATGTGACACGGATCATGTACAACGACCTCAAAAGAAAAAACTCTGCTGCAGCTGCACCTCTGGTGATGGTGGCAGCTCCAGGTGTCCAGGGGACAGGGGCACCATGCAGGTAAAAACCCCTTCCCTTTCCTCACGTCTCAGGGAACTTTATCAGGAGGGCTTTGATTGATCTGGGGAAGACACAGTGGTGTGCAGACCTCACAGCACCTTCCAGTATCTGAAGGGACAGCAGGGAAGCTGGAAAGGGACTCTTTGTCAGGAACTGTAGTGACAGGGTAAGGAGTATAATGGATACAAATGGAAAGACAGGATTTTTAGATTAGATATTAGAAGGCAGGTTTTTTACTGAAAGGGTGGTGGGACCCTGGCACAGAGAAGCTGTGGATGCCCCTGGATCCCTGGAAGTGTGCAAGGCCAGGTTGGATGGGGCTTGGAGCAACCTGGGATAGTGGAAGGTGTCCTGCTCATGGCAGGGGTGGGACACGATGATCTGAAAGGTCCATTCCAACCCCTCCATTCTGTGATTCCACGCCTGTTCGATGTGTAAGGGCACAGTGAGCCAGGGGCCGCGGGAGAGGGGCTCGGGCAGGAGCGGCCGCTCCCATCGCAGCACCCGCCTGGCCGGGCTGTGCTGCACCCCGGGCACCCCCAGCCCCTCTTACCAGGACGGCTGTCACCTCCTGGTCGTCGTGCGACACGTGGGGCGGCCGCTCCTCCAGGCAGCACAGGTAGAAAGCCGTGTCATAGCGGCGGCCGCCGCGGCCGGCCCTGCCCACGGGTGTCAGCCAGTTGCTCCACTCGTGCAGCGCCCAGATGTTGGGCGCGCAGCCCAGGTGCCGGCACAGCCGCAGGAAGCAGGACGCGTCCTCCTGCACCCGGCGCCGCCACGCCGCGAGCTCGGCGGCGGGCGGCAGGCGCTCGGCGGGCAGCGGCGGCGCCGGCCC
>VZTT01046850.1:120083-132304 GCA_013400855.1 Buphagus erythrorhynchus
GGCGGCACCGCCGCCTGCGCCCCCGGAGGAGCCACTGCAGGCGCGGGGCGGGCCGGCCCGGGGGAGGGCCGCGGGAGGCGGGCCAGCGCCGGCATGCCTCAGCCCCCCTGAGCCGGTGAGTAGCGGGTGTCCTCGGAGGGCGAGAGCTTGAGCAGATAACGGAGGGTTTAAGGCAGCGATGAAAGGCCGGGAGAAACGAGGCGGTGGCTTTAAGTGGCTTGGGAAGCTGTGGCCTGGGCTAGCTCGCGCTTCCCGGGGGTTCACAGCACGGAGCGTGTTCACAGCGCCACAGGGTGTAAATGTCGAGGAGCTTCCTCGGAGCCCTGAGCGCCCGTGAAGGGTCTGTAGTGACAGCCCCGGGAGTCAGCACGGGGTCAGGAGCCAAGGACTCGGATTTGGGTTCGTAATTCTGCTGCTGACCCGCCAGCTGGCCTCACAGAAATCTCCTTATCTCAACTCCACAGCAAGCCATGCTGACAGCAAAAGTCATTTTAGGTCTGTAGTTAAACGTGATGTTTGCCAAGTTGTTTGAATTTTTTCTAGTACATTCCAAATGGGAAGGGTTTACAGGATTTTAGTTAATGATTACAGAGCTCTTCTGTTTCGAGGTTTTTAAGTACCTTGTTACCTGAAAAAAAATTATTCAGCAAGGTAGCAAAACCTTGAAAGGTTCTTTGAACCTTTAGGAAACATTTTATTTTGTTAATTGATTTTGATTCCTCAATTTTCTTTAATTTGTCAGAAATGTAAGCAGAAAAAAGCTGATGGCATAGGTTAAGAAGTTTTGCAAGAATGGTATTTGTATGTAACATGGAAAATCCTCCCATCCATAATCCTTCTCTTGCCAGATTGCATTTGGCAAATACCTGTATACCTGTACATGTTCTGACAACCTCTCAATTTGATTTTATATTTGAGCTTGTACTTGATGCCTATGAGATGTGTGTCACTGGAGCTGAAATGAAGTTTAGAAGCAACAGAACCAGTGGGATGCTGTGTCATGTCAATTGACAAACCCAAAAATGACCTTGAGGTGTGCCGAGACACAGCTGGGCCATAAGCTCACCCTGGTGCGTGGCTGCACTGGGCAGAGCAGGGCAGCCAAACCAGCTGATATAAAATGAATGGCCAGACAATAGACAAGCCTGCCTCCCTCTCCTTCCCTTGCTTATCACCAAATATACAAGCAAAACCAATGATATCTTGTAACCTGAGAAGTCCTTTTTCTCACTAATTTAATCCTTTTTGCTCATCAGTAATTACCACCTTAGGCAGTTGAAGCACAAGGCTCATTAATTTGCTGTTTTCTATTAAGGCACTTTGAATCTAAAATCATGACATTCATCTTGATATTTGTTTGCCTTTTGCACTCTTCGTGTAGTTAACTATTTCACTGTGTTAAGCATACATCTTGTTAGGAATGTGCTTCGCCTAAAAGCTGCTTTACTGGTGAAGTATTAATAAACTACTGAGGGTTTTCAAGATTTAACATCCAATGAGCTTGATTGCTGATCAAAAAGATTTAGGATCCATTATGGCAGATCATTTCAGCATAAAGGCATTTTAAGTAGAATGTACTCATGTACCAATAATGAATGGTGTCACTTTCAAATCAGATATAATACCAACACATATACAAAACTGTCTTACTATGGCAAAAATGTGATGTCTGATAGCCCTGGAACATAGTTTCAGAATGTATCTAGGAAAATCTGATACCAGAGAATAGCAATGATTATAGTGTTATCTTAAGTTTCTAACTGGAATATTTGCTTGGATTTTTTTATCTTGGACAGTCTAAAGGCTCACAAGCGCTAGTATGTAAAGCAGGGATACCCTGGCAAACAAAGTGTAGGATCATTGAATGGTGTGGGTTGGAAGAGACCTTGAAGATCACCTGGTTCCCCTCTCTGCCATGGGCAGGGACGCCTTCCACTATCCCAGGTAGTGCCAAGCCCCAGTGTCCAGCCTGGCCTTGGACACTTCCAGGGATCCAGGGGCAGCCACAGCTTCTCTTGACAACCTGTTCCAGTGCCTCATCACCCCCACAGGGAACGATTTCTTCCTAATACCCACTTAAACCTACTCTGTCAGTGTGAAGCCATTCCCCCTTGCCACTCCAGGCCCTTGTAAATAGTTTCTCTTCATCTTTGTTGCAGGCTTCCTTCAGGCATGGGAAAGGCACAATTAGGTCACCCTGAAGTTTCTCTTCTCCAGGCTGAACAGTCCCAATTCTCTCAGCCTTTCCTCATAGCAGAGATGCTTTATCCCCCTGATCAACCTGGTGGTCTCCTCTGGATTCATTGGCATCCAGTGGCGTTGAACCTCGTGGGTCCGGTTCTGCAGGCATTCTTGCAGGGGAGTGCAAAAGGGATGTGAGGCTGGCACAATGCTGTGGCCTCAGACACCCAGAGAATGCCAGGGCTGGGGCTACAGCTCTGTTCAGGACTGAGCTCAGCCTCCAGAGCAGTCCTTTGGGCCCAGAGACAGCCAAGTGCAAGCTAAAGTAAACTTTCTTCCCTACTCCATTTGCTGCATTTTTCCACACAGTTCTGGAGTATATAAGTCACCTGTTAAGAAGGTGCTATTCCTTAGCTGAGGGTCAGCATATTCACCCTATTGCTGGCAGGTTTTTTGACTTCCTTTCAGAGTTGTCTTAGGAAGAGTAGTTCAGTATCCATTCACTGCACAGCTGAAGTCATCCCATGTGGAATTCCAGGAGCGTGTGAGTCTTTAACTGACCCAGTTATCAGGACTGGAGGTTGCAGGAGAATGAACACTCAGAAACTCTGTGAGCAAAGATAAAGGATGCAAAGGGGTGTTTTGCCAGTTTCCTGCTAAGAAGGGCAAAAGATCAGCTCTTAGAGTGTGTATCTGCTCCCCCAAAGCTCTAGCTAACCTGCTGGAGGTGGATCACATGAATATAGATCACGTGTTAAAGGCAAATTAGATGTAAGGTTATCTATAGAGCATGTTTCTTCATCTCCAACTTAAATGATTTTTTTCTTCAATATATTCTGCTAGAATGCAGAGTTTATCTCACTTTTACTTAAATATTCTATACCTTTATGAGTGATTTCAGAAAAAAAAAAGAGAAAATCTGAGAAAATCTATCACTAATCCTAAACCAAGCACACCAGTTTATTGCATTACTGTGTGGAAGGATTCCAGCACAAGGACATTATGCTTCAAGGGCCATTTGTAGACTGGGTATATAGGGCACTTTAATGTGGAGAGGTCTCCCTATAGCAAGAATTAACTAGATACATGTGTGACACTCAGTCAAATGTAACAGAAGGCTGAAGAGTCAGAGGTCTCTTCCAAATTAAATTATTAAAAAAAAAAAAAAAAGGTGTTTTTGCTAAAAAATTTAAAATTCAGGTGTCTTTCATGCTTCTTGTATGCGAGGACATACAATTGTTTACTTAATGGACCCCAAATACTTTTGTATTTCAAGTTGTTTTCAAAACCAGATTGTGTTATATTGAAAATTAAACCCTTTTGAGTGATGCAAAAATTACATCAAATGAAGTACTGTAAGATTATTGCGCTGATAATAATTTTTTGTGGCATCATATTTCAGCAATGCAGAGGTTACTTCAACATTTTTCTGTACTGTTCAATTACTGCTTACAAGAAGAAGGACAAGTTTGTTTAAAAAAAAAAGTTCAGGTCACTAGGTGTATAGAAATGATTGTCAAATTAATTTTCTGAGTTTTTTTGTATGTAGTTAGATTACTTAGCAATGGAATTACTTCATTCCTTCTGTTACATCATTGCAAAAATTATTTTGCCCAGACAGGTCAGTGCAGATCTCACCACTGTAATAATTAATTTCAGATGAAAACAAGGTCCACCAATATTTCATCATTTAATTTCTTTTACATGCTATCCTGTGAGTTGGATATGATTATACTAAGTCAGTTCTTGGTTTAATTTAGATGCATCTTTGTCCCCATGCAGATGTAGTGTCTACAATAATGAGTTGTGACAACTTTAAGTATCAAAAAATGCAGAGATTTCGCTCGGTTTGTCTACTTCTTCTTAAACTGGTTTATTTTACAGTATTGTAAAATCACAGAATCTTTTAGGTTGGGAAAAAACCCTGAGATCATTGAGTCCAACCACGAACCCAGCACTGCCAAGTCCACCACTAAACCATGTCCCCAAGTGCCCCATCTACACATCTTTTAATTGCTTCCAGCTATTTCAAATGGTATTTCAAATACCTCCAGGTCACTTTAAAATGACATTTTAAAGCTTTTAGATTGTTTGGCTCATATAATAGCAACAAATAGGCAGACTTGATAATTAATATAAAAAGTAAATAGATTCTTCACTGTATAGGTTTTCAAGTATTGTTTCCAAATTGTGAATAAATGTCACGTCTAGGAAATGCAGGTTTATGATTTTAACACCATTATATAGATTGACTAAAAAGAAAAATAAAAAACCAGCTAACTTCATACAAAATTATTTCCAACAAATTGATGAATTGATGAATTCCAACAAATTAGGCAGACAAGAAAACTAAGCTACAGATAGTATTAATAACTGGAACTGTTCTACTTCCAACAGACACATAATGGATTACAGGTCTTATGGAAATGGAACTTACGGTTCTAATTCTGCAGCTTTTAGTTATGGGAATAGTTTTCACACATGTAATTTCTTGCCAGGCTGAGTACTGGTGGCTTGTTTGAGGAGTCATTTAGAGCACACCTTCCAGGACCCAGAATTCAAATGTGTTTATCTTAAGTTACACCTGCAATTAACATATTAGATTAAGTTGCTAGGGGAGTATCATGTTTGCTGTCTCTGGCAGTCCTCAGTCATTTTATATGGTATAAATAATTAAGTATTTTCTTTTGTCTTTTTTTTTCTTATTTCCCCTTTCTTGTTTTTTTTTTTTTTTCCCAAGGTTTATGCTATTTTTGTATAGATTTTTCTATAGGAAAATTGCACACAAAGGAATTGCATTTAAATTTTTTTTCCCCAAGAAAGACAATTATAGATGACTGTAAGGTATGAGGTTTACTATACTTTCAAAAGCCCCATGATTTTTAAAGTCAAGTTTTTGGCTGTGTGGTTTCTTAGTGTACATCGGTGAGTTCAACTGTGTGTGTTATTTGAACATTTGTGTGTGAGAGATAGACTTGACTGATCAGAGACTCCAGTGATTATTTCATACACAGTGGAAATGATCAAAATAACAGACCACATTATACCACAGCTGTGACTTCCATTTCTGTGCAGCTGAATTATACCTAGCTTTGAGAGGATTTGTGAGTTTGTTTAATTTGGTGGAGATTTAAGTATATGATAAATAATGTCATGCGATGCAGTGTAAATAAAACATACAATTCAAGCAAAGATAACAAAACAAAAACCCACCTGACCCTGTGGAGGGTTGAGAAGTCATTTTCTGTCACTGGTAAATCACAGTAGATATTCTCACAAACGACTGGAACTATAAACAACTGCATTTGGTAAGTGGCCTCTGTGGGTGACAGCTGCAGAGAGGTTGTGACTGGATTTGTGTTTGCCTCTGTGGGTGACAGTTGCAGAGAGGTTGTGACTGGATTTGTGTTTGCCTCTGTGGGTGACAGTTGCAGAGAGGTTGTGACTGGATTTGTGTTTGCCTCTGTGGGTGACAGTTGCAGAGAGGTTGTGACTGGATTTGTGTTTGCCTCTGTGGGTGACAGTTGCAGAGAGGTTGTGACTGGATTTGTGTTTGCCTCTGTGGGTGACAGTTGCAGAGAGGTTGTGACTGGATTTGTGTTTGCCTACGTGGCTTGCAGTCACATTGCTTCCAGCACGAAACGCTCGTGCTTGGCTGGCTGAGAGGATCCACCAGAGCCCCATGCTGGTTGAATGCCATGTGACTTTTCACCTTTCCACAGGTTCAGCCATGGCAGCTGCTAAAGCTACATCCCAACTGCACCTAGTACCACAGCAGCAAGCTGTGAGAGGATGGATGATGGAATCCAGCCATGTGGGACTGCCTTCTTCCAGGAGAAAGTCATTTGTAGTGTGAAACCGAGGGAGATAAGGATTGTCTTTTGTAAAATGGATAACAACATGTAGCAAATCAAAATAGTTTTACTCTGTATGAGTTAATAAGAGAATGGATAGTCAGTTCCACTCAGGGATATTTTATATCCTCTGTCCCACTGGGTGTAAGATATTCCTTTTTTTATAGAGAAGCTGTAGTGTAACGTTGGGATGCTGTCGTATATAACAAAAAGCAGACTTTGGTATTTACTACATACATCCATCTCCTTTCCTTTTTTTGTTCTTCCCTAAACACGTGGATAATTTTACATGAAAGACATTCTTTTCTAATCCCACTTTTATTGTACACTTACTGTAGCAAATGCTGCTCACGTGTGAACTATTTTGTCCAGATCTCTTCCTGCATTAAAAGACTTACATAATCGTATTGAGAGAAAGCACTTAGAGATCTGTAATCCACTGGTCTTACTGAATGACTTTTTACATAATGAAAATCTGTGAAGGGTAAATATGTTGACTAGGAGTTCCATTAGCACTTAAATAGAAGGTATTTCTGGAAAGCAAATACAAACAATACAAACTTGCAGAGAAGGAAAAGCAAGCCTGTAACCAAACCTCTCTACAAACAATAAGCACGTTTAATTTTTAATCTGAAAGCTAATTACATCAGTCATTTAGTCCAGTGTTAAATAATTGCATTACTGTAAAAAATATTTTCATACTTACATGAAGAAATTTGAAACTAATTTTATTTTATATTCATAGTGCTGAAGTTCGATGTTACATTGTTTGCAACATCAAGAGAATAATTTAATTATGGTCCTGTGTTCCTTTCGTTACTAAACTAGAAAACAGTGTAATGGGTTTTTATGGTGATAGACTGGAAATCCTGGAATGAAATTACAAATTCCTGCATTTAACAGGCTCAGTTCTGATGGTTTGATACAACTGTTGATCATTGTTGCTACCAATAGCACAGGACCAAGTTTCACACACTCCTTAGGTTGTGTATATTTTTTGCTAAAGTAAATGCCATCTTTGCTGGCTGAAAGAGACAGAGCTTGGATCCTAACACAAGGAGAATCCAATTGTTAGTCCAGTCTAGTCTGGTTTTCAGGTTGTCCAAGCCAATGGTTCTGTACTTAACATTGGACAATCAACGCTGAAGGCAGAGTCGTCTGTTAGCCTAAATGTTATTGTAGCTGTTTCCTAAGGGAGGGATTCCCTGGCAGTGTAAGCTATATCACTATTCTACTTTGGGAGCTTCAGAAGGCTGTGTTTATGTTAGCAAAACTAATGAGAGGGCTTAGGGCATTACTTATATTACTGTAATTGAAACAGGAACTTTAGAACAGCCTACTGCAGCTAAGCTATAGTAATATTCCAGCTTTTCAAAGAGTCATAAAATGGTTTGAGTTGGAAGAGACCTTAAAGATCATCTGGTTTCAACCCCTGCCATGGGCAGGGACACCTTCCACCAGACCAGATTGTGCCAAGCCCTGTCCAGCCTGGCCTTGAACATTTCCAGGGATCCAGGGGCAGCCCCAGTTTCTCTGGGCACCCTGTGCCAGGGCTCTCCACCCTCACAGGGAACAATTCCTTCCCAGTATCTCATCTGAACTAGCTCTGTCAGTGTGAAGCCATTCCCCCTTGTGACTCCATCCCTTGTAAATAGGCTTTCTTCATTTTTCTTGCAGGCTCCCTTCAGACACTGGAAGGGCACAGTTAGGTCACCCCAAAGTTTCTCTTCTCCAGGCTGAACAATCCCAATTCTCTCAGCCTTTCCTCATAGCAAAGGTGCTTTATTCCCCTGATAACTTTGTGGCCTCCTCTGGACTTGCTCTGACAGATTGTGTTTGGTTTGAATTACTGCTGCAAGCAAATCAGTAAGTTATAAGGAAGTACTTTATTTTAAGTTAAATAAATAGTCACAGTAACAGGTTTGCATTATTCAAAGTGTAGAAAATACCACCCACGCACAGGCAAAACCAGTGTAATTCAAGTCAGGAGTAAGATTTCAGTATACAGCAAATTTAATGTGTGTATTCTGTGAATAAATACAAAAGAACTGAAGTAGATCAACACTGATATTGAGCAATGACCATCTTCTTTTGTACTATAATTACATTCTCATTAATCAACATGAGAGTATGTGCTTTTTCATCATGCTGTTTCAATATAGACTATTTTGAAGTATGAATTCCCATTTTTCACTTAAAAATTAGCATTTCCAGTCTCCTTCCAGTTGCATTCCAGTAGGGGGAAAAATGAAGACTGCAAATCTATATCTCTATTTCTTAATTTACAGGAAGCCTCCGTACTTTTGGGTAATGGTGGTTCCCCTTAGTTTTGGTTTTGTGCAGTTGTGCCAAACTCTTGTCACGTGGAACAAACACGTGTAGATGAATGGCAGCACTTTATCCATGTAGACAGTGCCAATCCTCTGTTAAAATTCTACTTAATCTGTTAATTTCAGATAGCCTAAGTATAAGATTATACAGATTTTTAGGAACATAGTAATGATGAATTAATTTGCAGACAGCTTTGTCTTAAGATTTGAAAATTCTTTTTCCAAGGCCAATCCTTTAAATAGCAATTGTGTGCATATTCATAATAAAGCAAGACTTACATACTTAGAGGCTATTTATATGAATTCTTTGAGTCCTATTATTAAAAAAATACAAATGAAAAAAAAAAACAAACTGCAATGGACTGAAAACTTTCAGTTTACCAAGCTACTGAGGCTTGCTTTTGAAGATGACCTATTCTTAAAAGTTTTTCTACACAACTAAGCATGGATAAAATGTTTATCTATGGTTAGGTGTGTGGAAGATACCAAGATAAGATAATGAATGTTGTCAGTGTTACCATTTACTTATCCACTATAAAACAGACTTGCATTCATGACTTGGGGTTTTGAGAACATGTGGTTATAAACGGTCTGATTTCACAAGGTATTTGGAGTTTTCAGGAAGCACNGATAAACTGTGTATCTATGGTTAGGTGTGTTGAAGATACCAAGATAAGATAATGAATGTTGTCAGTGTTACCATTTACTTATCCACTATAAAACAGACTTGCATTCATGACTTGGGGTTTTGAGAACATGTGGTTATAAACGGTCTGATTTCACAAGGTATTTGGAGTTTTCAGGAAGCACAGAATAGAACCCAGTGGCTTCTCTGCCTTACTGTGAACTAAGTGAGAGTGCAAAAAGTGAAAACACCCAGAGGTCCTTAATGCCAAGTGGTGACAATCCAAATAGGTACATTCTCCTGCAGATTTTGTTATATTTTCCTTAAATGTGTTTAATTATTGTGACTGTGAAGAAGATTATCCAATTTAAATGAACACTCAGCAATTACACCTTGTCTAGGCAGGCTGGAACTGTAGCACCGATAAATACAGACCTGGCTTTGTTAGAAAGCTGTCAGGGATCTCTACAGACATAGATTAACTACATAGAAAACATATTCTGTGGAATGAGTAAAACACAACAGAAAGGAATGTGGATTTGTCTTGTAACACTGAATTCCCAAGAGAATGGAGTTAGACTGGACCAATGTGCAGAGCTCATATTATCCTTCAATATAAGGATAATCTATAGCTTTGAATTCAGGCCTCTGCTTACTATTTTTTTCCTCACCTACAAGTGACCAGATTCAAATACACTTTTTTTCCCCCATAAATCCAGTTCTTTTAAGTTTTAAAGAATAAACTGTTTGCTGCAGTTTTTTGAAGTATGTTTAGTTCTTAACTCAAAAATATTAAAAAATATTAGGTACTTTTGCATGTTGTCAGTTTTATTTAACAAGCATGAAGACTGTTCACAAAACATGTCTGATTATTACTACTTTTTGATAATGTGCCTGTAATAATCAATGAAGAAAAATTACTTCTTAAACCCCTAGTATTTTGGGGTCTTTATATTTGGCTGTGGAGTGCCCCATACACCTATGGCACTGTAGCACATGTACCAAGCATTCCTGAATGGATAGTGTGTGTTCACAGCACTAGAAGGTATTTCCAGAAGTAAATAACAAATACCGTAACACATAAATCCTTTTTACAAAATATTTTAAAGCTTCTCTGCTAAGTAAGTGTCTGTTCCCACAGTTTTACATTTAAATGTTGACAGTTTCACAGGGGAGCACTGGAAAGTTTTATGCTGTTACATTTCCCTTCCAGAATTGTAGTGCTATCAAATGGGACCAATCCTACAGGCTTCCCGTTTCCCAGATGATTAATCAGACTCGACTGAGATATGAACCTGAGACACATTTTTAGCTTTGTCTGGATTTCTGCAATTTGGGAGCTTGCAGAAATGTAGCTGTACCCATACAGGTATCAGTCCCTGCCTGTCAACAGGAAAGGGGATCCCGTTGGGAAGGTCTTCTTTAACTTAACATAATTTCTGTTTGCTAAAATCTATTTCCCCATGCTACTGCATCTGCTGTGGGTAGATTCATTGCTCCTGTTTTCATAGTTAATCAAGGAGTGCAAATTGCTGCTTCAGAAAGAAAGATTAGAACAAGTAGCAAGAATCAGTCTTTCTGCAGGGAAAGATAAAATCTTGGTAAATGTGAATGAAAACCATGAGGCTTGCTAGTATTTTTCTGAATATGCAACTCTCCCTTTTTTCTGTCTGGATTTGGAAAGCGATTAGTCATTCACATATGCTGTGCCAATTTGTGCAACTGGGTTCCGTACAATCCAGTCTAAATCAACAAACAGTACTTGGTATCAAACATCGTTCTGTTTTCTCCCCCCTCCCCAACCATTAACATATTTAAAATAGAGGTTGGTTACATTCTTTTATTGGGGTTTTCATCCTTATCCCTTTCCTCTGCTCAATAAATACTTTTTGCATTTGCTGCGAAAAAAGAAGTATTCTATTCACAAAACGCCCGTGTTAGCCATCGAATTTATGTTACCCTCCAATACTGTAAACAGTGACCAGCAGCAAACACCAGAGCCTAGTGAAGAACAAAAACCACAGGCTTCTGAGAATAGTGACCTATTAATAGCAGGCAAATCCCTGTTACAGCCAGTAGTGATAATACCCTGATATTTTGCTTAACTGTTACAAGTCCAGTAAACGAAGACATTCTATTCTGCAGGCTGATTCGCATCCCTTTTCTTCAAAAAGCATGAAGAAACAAATAGGGCATTTTAGGATATCCAGAGGCAAAAGTTCTGCTTTGTTCTTTCAAGTGCTCGTTTAAAATTCTCAGCTCATCCAAGTGACACCCTTTGGAAGTAAAGGTGAGGCATGAAACACTCCAGAGACAGGCTGGAGAGGGGTCGCTCTGTCAGAGCTTGTGCCACCTTAAGACAGTTTTACCACGCACACTGCCAGGACAATAGCGATAATGAGCACAGCAGTGAAAATAATCCCAGCTAGGACCTTGCTGATATCGCAGAAGGATTTATTTTCCTCCACAGAAACCATACCAATAGAGGAAGCGCCCACGCTGATGGTGGATTTCAGTTCAGCCCCTGGATCTTGCTTAGCCTCTACTGTCCACTGGGGGACATTGACCTTCATCTCCATCTCGTACATCATCTCTCCTACCTGGTTGATCTCGTTCTCGAGGTCTTTCAAATCCACCACGTCTATGTTGTGCTCAGCCTCGTATTTCATGTTCTGGACGCTCATGGCGCGGGCCGCCACGCCGGAGGTTCCCCCGCTCATGCCCGTCTGGATCAGGTGTTTTTTGGGGACGTTCAGCGGGAACTCGTGGCCCAGCTCCAGGGCTCGCCTCATGTCGATCTCCAGGATCTCTAGGCACGTGGAGAAAATCACCCATAGCCTCTCGAACTCGGCTTTATCTTCCTTACTCACGGTTTTGTCCTTCAGGACCGTGGTGAGCTTGTTCCTGTTGGCCACCGCCAGCTCCTGAGCTTTCTGCCGGGTTTTCTTGAGCTCCTCCCGCAGGTTCTGGGAGTCCGAGGTGCCGCCGATGGTCAGCACCATGTGCCGGTAGCAGGCGGTCACCTTGTTGAGCGCGTCCAGCAGCGCCTTGCACTCCTCCTTCACCATGGTGGCGGCGGGGGCCGTGCCCGGTGCCGCCCTGCCCGCTGCCGCCCCGACTCACCCGCTGCCGGGCCGCGGGCGCTGCCACAGCCGGGCGCTACCAGCACATGGCAAGTGCTGCCTCCGGGTCGCGCCCGCATCCAGCACCCCCTTCCCGCTGGTCAGGCGG
>VZTT01046861.1:0-34962 GCA_013400855.1 Buphagus erythrorhynchus
TCTGTGGGAGTGTGGCACTGCAGCTGTCTGAGCTCCGTGCTCCTGGGGACCAGGCAGTGCTGGCAGTGAGGTACAGAACTGCAGTACAGTGTGACAGTTACCCTCTATGGGATGTCAGCTGTAGAGACTTCAGACTCATCTGAAATTGTCTTCTTGAGGCCCTGAGACAAGCACCATCTCCTTGTTTTCTTTTCTCTTACATTTCTGCTTTCTGTCACTTCTTTATGTGCATGTGTAGTTGGTTTTCTGTTTCTTCAAGTTGGTGCCTTTTCCTTGATCCTAAAATTAAGAGTTAGACATGGTTAAGGGTAAAGGGTTTTTATTTCAGTATTTAATAAGGATCTTTCTGATGCAACACTTTGCCAAGGTGGAGTACATCAAAATGCACACACATGGTAGATTACATAAACAATTTTATAGACCTTGCAAATTAGCATATCTAACAAAGACATCTCAGTGAGAGGCTTGAATGAATAACATTATCATGTTATTCATTTTTCTATTTCAAAGTGTTCTTTAGATGGGCTTAATCTTAGTTTACAGGATGTATTCTAGAGGAGACCTTGGTTTCTTAAGATAGTGTAGAGTTTTCCAGCCTTCAGTTGCGAGGCCTTTAGGATATTTGGTATTTTGGTCTAACAGAATACCAAGAGTATGTTAGCAGACTTAAGGAATTATAAGTATGCATGCTAAGGGCACTGACAATACAAAAGAGGTATATAAAAGAAAAGGCAAAAAATCGTCATGGCATCAACGTGGCACTGAGCAGCAGCACAGACCACAACAATGCAGTGATGGTCACACAGTGTTGAAAAGCTGCATGGTCCCAGCTTGTATGTCATTGAGTAACCAGTGTGGCTCACCTGACAAGTCACTCTTTGCTGCAGAGGAACAATCAGGATAGCAAGGCCTGCTTGCTGCTCAGTAGTTGCTAAATTAATGGTGTCATCTGAGTGCAGCAGTTGCATCTCTTATTATAACAACATACAGTTGCTTTACTGGTGGCTAAAATCAGCTGTGGACCATATGGGTAGCTTCTAAGCTCTTTTGGATTTGCTAAAGTATTGCTTAATGATCGTGTACTCAAATGTCTGACATCAGAATGTCTATTATTTGACCTATAAAATCAGTGAAACACAAACTGGCAGCTGCCAGAACTCTGTCAGAAAGACTTCATGGCTTATCTAAATTTAATATTGGCACACATTCTCATATATAGACTTTGTGAGTTGGTTCTGAAGCCTCCCTTATGTAAAATGAACTGTCAGCCCGAATGAGATTTTGTTTAGATTTTTTAGAAAGGAAATGTTGGTTAAAGGAGTCCTGTTTTGCTGCTTATGTAGGATATTTGTCCACAGCTTTCTGAAGCAGTTCAGGAAGATACTTCCATTTTTCAGTGGAAATTCCTTATTGCTTGTGCTGATACTGAAATGTCCAATATTTCAATGGAGCTGTGTGTTGTGGAGTGTTTGGGATGGAAGATGCTGTATAAGCATTAGACACATTGCATTTTAGTGAAAGCTGGCCACAGATTGCAGCAAGAACACAGAGATAAATCATCCTTGTTTTCTCCCTCTGAATTTGCTGAATACGCAAATTGAATTTGCTGCCTCCTGTTTTGCTGCAGGTGAGCTGTAGTTTTCCCATGGAAAATGCCTCTGTTTCACTTACAGGTCTGGACAGCTCTCTCACCTGACTCCTGTCAGTTCTCACAGTACTGTGGGTCAGCCCTGCTTAGTTATATTTGTACTTCTTCATGATTGTTCTACTTCCACAGTGCTGTGCTCCCACACTGGTACACCTCAGAGTGCCCTGTGTCTGTGTCCAGAGCAGTTCCCTGCGGTAAAGGAAACGCCTTCTGCTGGAACTGAGCTGCTGGAAAACCTCCCAGAGCTGCTGCTGGGCTGTGCAGGCTGTACAGAACCGGTCCCATAACCAGCTCTCATCCAGCTCTGATTTATTTGTTTTATTAGCTGTTTTATGCACATACTAGTTTTAGTGGGATGAGTGTCAACTACATGATAATTACAGCTATTCTCACTTAGAAATTAAAAAAATGAGACCAAAAAGCCTTAGGCTTCCTCTGGAGCCCAGGCTTTGTCAGCAGCCATGAGTCACCCTGGATTGAGTGAGTGTTAGATGAAGCAAACGTGCTGATTTCTCCTTTGTTCCCTTAACCTTTTCTGAGCAAACAGCAGGAGTTGCTTCTCTGTGCCTTAGCACCTAAAATTTCACTGGGCAGGAAAAGCTTCCAATCACAAACCTTGCAATTCTTAGCACTGGGAAGGTGCCACATCAGCAGCTTTATCTGTTGCCATTGCCAAACGTGGAATTTTTTTTAGCATTTTAACCACTTGTCTGAATATCCAGCTTCCTTTAACTGGATCAGCAAGAGGATGCCTGTCAAAAAAGGCTTTTTCTTTCCACCCACTCCTTTGCTTACTTTGTTGCAAAACAGATCTTCATTAGAGATGTTGCAAATTTATGAGGTTGCAGAGAAGACAAACAGGGTTTTTCCAGGCTTTTGTTTAAAAAGCTATTTGATATGTGTGTTGATATTTGAAAAAAAAAAATCAGGAAGTGTGTAATATGCAAATGAGATATAAAATGTAAATATATAATAAGTATGCATAATAATGACATCTGCTGTTTTTACTTTAGTCTTCAGCATATGTAGCATATTTCAGTTTCACAGTTTTATAAATATTTCCATTTTGTGTGCATCTTCATAAGGACTTTAATGGTACTTGAAAAGTAGGAGGAAGATCTCCAGTGTCAATATGAGCCTGTTTGAAGAGTGATAATTCAAGAGAGACTTGGGACTGTTGATGTTAGAGATGGCAAATTAAAGGAAGGCAGAAAGTTGTGAAAACACTCAATGCTCTTCCATGTCCTGTCTTCTGAACAAAGGTCATTACCAGCAGGACAGGCAGAGACTTGCAGGGAGTCAAAAATTGATTGAAATGTCTGGAAAAGGAACAAGGAATCCATTTTTATTTGTTTTCTGTGATAACATAAGCCAGATTTTAGATGGACAGAAAGTTTTTGTGTTGGAGTATCTTTATCTTGACTGTGAATTGCTTGGTTAACTATTCATTTTACACACATGAAAATACTCCTGTTAAACAATATATGCAGTCTGCATGCATTTTTGAATGCCTCTTTCTTGTCTTTCCAAGACCACCATCATATATGTAGGGGGGAGTCTGGGTAATAAAACCATGTGAGAGATGTTCAGCATAAACACTGAGACAGTGTTACCATGCAGGGAATGTAACCTCAGACCATTTTATTTGTAATAGGAAAAAATCCATGTTCCTTTGAACATTGTGAACTGCCCTACCCTGTGCTGTGGGGGTAATAAATTCGTGATAGACCTTGTCAAATCCTTGTAGCTGTGGTGTGCTGGCTCAGCAGTGCCACAGCAGACAAGACTTCCTGACTAACCTTGGTTTGGGACACTGCAGCCTTTCCAGTGACTTCCATTTGGTTTGCCTCCACTAACAGTGTCATGGCCACGACAACTGTGGTTGCAGAACCACTTAAATGTGCTCTGGTGCCAGCTGAGTCAGTCTGTGCCCCATGGACCATCCCTTGCAGATTCATCTGATGTGGCTGTAGCTGGGGGGAGAAGCTCTTGTTCCTGTGGGTGTCTCTGGGGTATGCTGCAGCATGGGGCTCATGTGTTTGGAAAACCCTAGGAGCCCTCAGCCCATCCTTGTTTCAGCTTTGCATGGTGCAGTCTTGAAGGTTGTTCCAGCACTTTGACAACAATGGAAATGCAGCAGTGTCCTGGGGAGTTAACTGCTAAAAATGTCAAACCCATGTTTGCCGTTATACTCAGATCTTTTCCAGTTTGACTAATAAGCCTTTAACTCTAAACTACTAAACTCATTGTGAAAATGTAATTTTATCTGGAACTTGAGAAAGAATAGTAAGAGAAGAAGAAAGGAAACTGTTGATCCCAATTTGTGTCACTCTGAGAAAGAAGAGGTAAGATATTGACCTCAGTGGTTATTAGGGAGAGGCTTCGAAGTTTTGTTTGATAACTTTCATTGCTGACAAAGAACTGGAAAATACTGGTGGCTTTCTTGACCCCAGTCAGGGCTCCTGAGCCAGGCCAAATTGAGGCTTCCCTGTTGATACAGCTGTGCCAGTCCAGCAGAGCAAGAGGCAGCCTTGCTGAGGTGGATGGAGGGTAAGGATGGATGGGGTGGAGAAACAGTGCAGCCCTTGGTCCTTGCCTGAAGCTGTATTAGAGCTCTAAGGCTGAAAAGTTTTGGGACATTTCATGTGCTTTCACCAGCAAGGCAGTAGAGGAGGAAGCCTGACTCATGTTGGCAGCTCTTCACAAAACCTGCTGTCCTAACTTCAGGAGGAACCTGACCCGTGGCTGTTTGTATGTTCCCTTATCTAATTAGAAACGAGTTTTTTGTTCCTTGTCTGACAGGTTTGCAGCTCTGCAAAGGCTGGAACTCAAGCAAGGGCAGCAATCAGACAAAAGGTGAACTATTGAGCACCAAAGCAGAAGCTGAAGATAAGGTTAAAAGACGAACATAAAACACATTGTACTTGCCATGGATGGCATCTGACAGGGCGAGTGCCCAGCAGCAAGGTTCACAGTGGGGTCAGAAGTTATAGTCTGAAGGAGACTGAGGCTAGATAAGTGTCAAATACACTTAATCCAGAGTTCCTGTCTTCAAAGGTCCATAATTTCTAGAGACTAATTTAAATATTCATCAAACTTATAATTTCTCATTGTTTATACCAGGTATGTCCTAAGTAATATGTAAAACTTTTGCTACCTATACATTTGCACTTATATTTTAGAAAGCTGCTTTGTTTTCCTTACTTCTTGCCCAATTTTTGTAAAATGCTCAAGATCTTGGGGGTCTGAGCCCTTTGTTCAACATTCCTGAAAGCTGCGTTCCTTCACATCCATGTGTGCTAATGTCAAACTCTGCACTTGCTTGACATAAGTTACTGTTGAAGACGGGATTTCTTCCCCTGTAATTCCTCTTTCTGTGCCATGCCTTACTCTTGCCTTCGTACATTTTGTCATTAAGTCTGCTTGATCATTTTTATACTATCAAGAACTAAAATCTTTAAGTGCTGGCAATTCCACTGATCTTCAGTCAGTTTTTCTTAAATAAATAATATGTGCTGTACACTTGAGGTTGTACCACCATCCACATGAGAGGTAGGTTGAACAGTTGGCCAACTGCAGGCTTACTTACCAACCCAGATCTGAACTCTGAACACAGGAACATTACATCTTGTTTTCAGGATTCCTGGGAAAATTTAGCCTTTGAAAAAAATCTCTTTAGTTCTTTGAAAAAGTGTGGCATGGGTTTTTCTAAATCTGGAAAATTGTTTCAGCCTCGTTATTTCAGTGTTCCTTTTGCTTCATATTCTTTGTAATGAAAAGTGACAGTTATTTTACATACTGGAAAATCTTGCATGATTGGTCTCAGTTCAGTATCTGCAGGAAGAAATTAAGATTACACTGCTTGCACATTAATGATGAACTTCCCATGGCTTTTTAATGACACTTTACTTTAAATGCAAAGATTCTATTGTTTGTGAACAATAGAATAGATCCCTACAGTTAATCCTAATGATCAGGATCAGATCATATTTGTATTAATGTGATCTGTAATTAAAAACAACTGCTTTGTAATAGCAATTAAAATATTCAGTGAGTAATTAAATGCTGCTTTTTAAAGACTTTCTCTTTAATGAATTACATTCTTAATGAATGTCAGGCTGCCAGTCAAGAGGGCTGGTGTTAAACGATTTCCTACAAATACTTGTCAATGACATTTTTCATGTCAGATAGTTGCCTTTCAGTTTGCACTCTGGGCTCTGCCCTTCTCCTGTGCACTGAGCTGTGTATCTGCAGTTTTACTCCTAAGTGCAGTGGGGAGGCCATTTTCTTGCTCAGACTTTTTATCAGAGTTCATGCATGTTTTTTTTCTGGTGTTGGATATTTTTTATTTCACCGTTCTCCCCTGCTCTGCTCCTCCAAATGCCTGGAAGAGCAGTGAAAGTAAATTTACTTTCCTGCCCCGTGCAATGTCATCCTCTTTTTTGTTCCTTGCTCAGCAGCCTGTTGCATTGAACATACTTGGAGACAGTTTTCAACGTAGTTGTGTTCAGAGCTTCAGAAATTTTCATTGCCAGCCAGTTCACAGCATAAATGGAATTATATTGTAAAAAAGTATCAGTTCCTTAAAGGAGATTGCATTAGAATATGGGCACTGCATAGAATAGTTAGCATTGCAAGCAGTTGTAGCTCATCATGTAGATTTGCTGTGATCTGTTTTGTGAGCAGGACTGTGCTGGATCCCTGTGGGGCTGACGTGGCTCGCCAGGAGTGGAAGATTTTCTCCTGTCCATTGACTTNCTGCTGTCTTGCTGCAATATTCTGTGTCAGTGGGGGCTTTTTGGCCAACTAGCCCACATTTATTCACTAACTGCAAAAGAAAAAAAGAATTCAAGTGAATTACACTTATTATACTTATTTCAATCATGTCTGTAAAATTAACACAAACCACTTGTTTGCTGGAAGCAGCCCAGCTCCTGCCTTTGGTCAAAGAGTTAAGGATGATAACAATCTTGTTGTTCTTTCCAAGACATTCATTATGTTGGAGATTTCAACGCAAAGAGAAAATGTTGCCTAATAAATTCCCAAGTCTCTTTTTTAAGTTCCTTGAGCAATCCGAGGAGCCAATAATAGCCCCTTTTAACAGTCATTCGAAGGGTCTACTTTCAGAAGAATATAACATTTATTTGGGCATAAACGGAGAATCTGGGCCATAGACAGAGACGCTCGTTGTTTCTTCTTGGTGAAGGCTTTTGCTGCTCTGAAGGACACACGAATTTAACTAAGTGAAGACGACAGCTCGTTCTCGGCTTTCATCGCCTGCGAAATGCATCCTTCCACATGCGGGTTTACAGCAGGCTTCGGCTCGCGTTATCCTCCTTCCAGCCTGCTCGGCCAGCATCCTCTCATCCTCATCCTCTGGTACAGGGTGAGGAAGGGCAGCACGGAGGGACGCGCTGCGGTCAGCGCTGGGCCCGGCTGCAGCGCCGCGCTCGGAATCCCAATGGGAACCTGCCGGGAGACCTCATCTCCGGCTCTTTGTTTCTTTTGTGTCACTGGGGGGTTTTTCCCTCCTTCCTGTTGGCCGTTCAGCGCTTTGCTGGGCTGCATTGGTATTCCGGCCAGCTCGGCCTTGAGCAAACATTCTGTGCCCCGGCGGGGGAGCTGGATAAAGGCTGTGCTTGGGAATCTTCCCCGAGCTGCTGCTCCCGAGACACCCCGGCTCGGAAAGGGAATTATGTGCGACCTGTCACCACAAGGGGCTTTTCCTGCGTGGGTTTTCCGGGCTGCTTCCAGGAGAGGCGATCTGCTGCCGGCAGGTGTCACAAGACCAGGAGTGACACACTTGGTGAATTTGTGCCTTTCAGGGCAGCATCGTGTCACTGAGAGACAGCAGCTCATCGCACAAAGTGGCATACTGAAAGCCTTTTCTCTTGGGTGTATGGAAAACACCAACCAAAGGGCCAAAGATGCAAAATGACAGCGCTCCATCTGCCCCCATCATTACACTAAAGGGACACACTGGGTGTATGTCTCCTTGGCACTGCTTCATGTGGCTACATCCATCCTTACAAACCATGGATTAGAAGCTGTTAGCCTCAAATCTGTAATACCCACAGTTCCCTTATGCTGATTTCTGGCAGTGCCCTCATCTCTGCAGTTTATGCATCCTACGTGAGATTTTAGGTAGAGATTTTCTTCCTTTCAAACCCTTGCAAATATCACTCTGCTGAAGCATTATTATTATGTTGATGAACATGTAGCATTATAATTGTCAGGTGTCACTTTGATATTTGGAATGGTTGGCATAGTAAAATTACTAATGAGAAATACATGTTTTGAAAGATATACATAGCATGATGTGTGAGCTATCATTGTGCTGTCTCTGCAAATGAAACTGTGTTCCAGCAATCAGAAAATTCTCAAAACAGTTTCTTTCTAAATTACTGTGCACTACAGTAGTAGTATGTGCACCAAGCTTGCTGTAGATTATTAAATATGCTTGTGAAAGAGAGTCTCTAGTGTATAAAAGACTAAATCCTGTCCTACACACAAGGCTTGAGATATAAAAACAGAGATAGAATTTTCCCATTGGTTCCATGAGAGAAAGCACCCCTGAACGTGTGACATCACTGACACCTTGTCCCTGGAACTGAAACATGTCTTTGCCATTCACCCTATCACAGTGCTTGGTGGGAGTTGATGAGTGCTGCAAAATCAAGAAAACAATCCAAAGAGCAACTGTTTAGAAAGCCAGAATTAGTAATCTCATCCTGCAATCATCCTTCCACTGTCCATTTAATTCCAGTTATGTGAAAATAATGCCACTGTTGAGTATCACCACTGTTACATTCCCTCACAGCATGTTTTGGACTAGTGCTGATGTTACAGAAGACAACTTACCAAAATCTGTGATAAATCTGATAAAATTCACACAAAATCTATTTGTAGATGCAAATTTAAAGTTTCTAGCTCACTTTACATTATTTTTCCAGTTTAGAGTAGTAAGGTATTAGGAGGACACAAGCAAGAATTTCTAGATAGGCAGGACCCATTTTTCATCACTGTTTCATCATGCCTTCTATTATTTTTATGCTCTAACATAATGATGTTCATTAAAACAATGGAGTATATTGTGATTTGATTTTTCTGCATGGCATAGTCTATGAGCAGTGACTAAGTTAACATTATTCTGTGCTGTCCATCTGGTTCTGTCAGCTGAGGATGTGAATATGCTGGGATCTGATCACTGACTGTGTGTGGAGGGAGTCTTTGTTTCTGACAGAATTGTAAATGTGGAGTTCTGGAAAGATGACCATTGCTAAATGCAATATAATTACAAATAACTGTTTTGACAGCACTGTGCTTACAGCATGAGAGGAACGCTGCTCTGTGGCTAAAGAAGTTGGCACTGTACAGTCTGGTGTTTGGCTCAAATGCAGTCTGTGTTTAGTACAGAAAAGGAGTTTGGTCTCCAAAGTGAGTGTCTGTTCAGGTAAGGAAGGAGGGCAGTTTCTTAGAAAACTTTTGGATGTCTTTTCCTAATGCATATATTCTTTATGATCTTTGCTGGAGCCAATAAAATGGCAGGTTTTTGGTGTCAGAAATTTTTATTTTGCTCTATCTTTTAACCCCAGAACTCTGTCATTTTTCATCATGTTGTTAAAACTCCTCATTTGTATAGCTCTGAATGAATTTGCAAGAACTGAGAATGCAGTACCACACAGACCACCCTTGCTGAGGCTAGTCCCAGCCTGAATTTTCAGGAAGGCTGAACTGCTGACAGGGTAGCTAAGGAGGTAGGTGGCAGAGCCCATAATAATCCTCTGGCTTTTGCAATATTTATTTTATGAATGTAACTGCTGTTCTTGCTGAAGAACTTTCTGTGAAGGTACAAACCAGTATCTAGCACATCCACAAATCCAGCAGCAGGTAACTGCTGCTCATCTGCAGTCTCCCTGTAGTAATCACCTGTGTGGAAGTGTTAATATTTCAGTCTCACCCAAAACAAGAGGAAACATGGAGGCCTTTCATTTCTATGTGCTTGGTTCAAAGATTCTTTGTGATGTTGGTGAAAAAATATTTGAATTAATATATTTCTTTTAGTGTTGCTCGTATTAATAGGCTTTGCTCTTCATGCTTGTTGTATTGCAATTCTGATTTAACAACATTTATCAGTAGAAGATCACTGCAGGGCCTTTAATGATTTTAGTTGTTTGAGCTGATAGTCTGAGACTATTAAATAAGGTCCAATTACTTCCCATTTATTTGTGTTGTTTTTTCCCTCCAAGTAACAAAATGTAATCCTGGAGTTCATTATTATTCTTTGTATTGTATTAATCTAAATAGATTTTCTACCTAATTAAGGCTGAATAAGTTTGTGCTAAACTGACTGTATTTTACAAGGATGTTTTCATTTGTGTGTGAGGGCGTCTTTGGTTTCTACCATCCATATTCTGATTATGTTTAATTTCTGTAGCTGCCAGAGATGTATTGTGTGTCTTAGCAATTCACCCTGGGCTGCTCAAGATTGTTTAGATTGGAGTTGGAATAGGCCTCCTGGTGAATTTAGCTGGAATCTAGTTAATAACAAGTCACCAGGAAGCAATTTCACATGTTTACTACTGCTCTGAAAGATATAAAATCTATACTGGCTGAATTCTGGATGAAAGAAATAGAGATGAAAGCTGAGGAATTTGGTTCAGATGAACCGTGTTATTTTTTTTATGGGTTAGGTCACTGAGCGGGGAAGGTAAAAAAATAAAAATGGAAGTTTGGCTGGTAATGGGTATTCAGTGTGGTTATCATGTCCATAGTTTAAACATAGAAATGATTGAGCTTTACCCCTGTTCTTACTTTGTGTTACTTATTTACATACTATCTCTTTGGGGTACCTTTGTCAAATAATGAAGCAGTACAATTTGGTGAGAAATAAAAACACAGAACATCTCACGTTTTCCTTTCAGTATCAGGAAAAACAACCATGTAGATGTATCAGTTCTTGACCCCACCTGCTGAGCTCCTGTTAAGAAGCTGTGTGGCTTTAATTAGTGTCTGCTGCTGCTCTACCATGTCTTCTCAGCTGAGGGTTCTGTTCAAGGATCACAAAGCATAGACATTATTATAACAACTCACTTAATACTTTCCCTTGAAAGAAGACTGACTTCCTTGTAAGCTCCTTCATGTCTGAACTCTTTGTTTTAAGATCCACCTTCTCTAGGGGAGAAGCTGTAGGAAAATAAACCTCCAGGGTTTTCCTGAGCTTCCTCAGGAGCTGCATTTTGCACTGTCAGGCCAGTCCTCCTTCATCTCTTTCCTGGTTTTGTGGTGAATTCTGTTTAAAGATGTGGTTATGCTGAAGTGGATCCAGGAGGCTCAGTAACACTGGTTCATGCTGCAGGACAGATGCTCAAAGGAATGGTCTTTTGAGAGCTTGTTTGCCTGGGAACTGAGCAATGCACTGGATCATGCAGGGGTGGGTTCCCCTGCCCACACCCAGGCAGAGCTAAAGCTGCTGCAAAGCAGAGGTGGGAACCATTAAAATGTGTGTGCTCATCCACAGACAGAAAACCTGCCCCAGCTCAGTGTTGTCACTGCCCCAACCCAGTGAGTGTTGCTGTTCCTGGGTGAATCAGACTGGGAGGGACCTCTGCCAAAAGCAAGGCTTGTGCCTGAATGTGGAGTCTTAATGAGGTTCAGTGTCATTTGAAAGAGAACAAAATGTGTAAAGTGGGGGCAGTTACTGGTTTTAAATCATATTCTGTTACAGATTGAATACATTTGACTGGTCTGTGCTATCAAAGTCCAAACTTTCCTGAGAAGTTTAAACTAGCAGAAAACAAAGTGGTCAATTTTGGAAGCACTATGGATATGTGCTTTCACAGCTCCCTCTAGCAGTATTCCCAACTTTTTAATAACTAGATGAACATCTGAAATTACTGTTGATACAGTATGGCTTTTTGTAGAGTTACTGTGCTAAGCTGGAACAAATCTGTTTGGTCTCTTGAGGGATGCAGTATTATTTTCCTTCCTAATCTAAATCCCTTTGAAAGTTAGTCACATGTTAGCAAAAACCAGTAAAACTCTTCTGAGGCTAGCAGCCAAAGTTTTGAATCTGTTTTCATTCTATTTCAAACCAGAACATCTTCCCTTAATGTACGTATGTAAAAAGGGATAAAAGCAACTTCTATTAATGATGTTTTTACGATGTTGTTTGGATCACACTGCTGAAATTGGCGTTAAGGAAAAATAAAAGTGGATGGCAACAGTTTTGGAAAGGAAGGGAAAAATAATCCTCCACACAATCACTTACCAATGCAGATGTTCCACTGAGGGCTCCCCTGTGCACTTTGTGGTGGTTCATCTGTTTCTCTGCATTTTGAAATGCCAAGTGTTGTAATAGTTTTGGGCTGGCTGTGCCTGTATCTGTTAGTGCTGAACCTGAAGGACTCGTGTTTTCAAGTATCAGAATCCCCCTTTTAACCCAAATTATTGCTTTGTCTCATTTTCCTTTTACATAACAGAAAGCACTGTGTTTGAAGCAATTACATCTTTCATCTTTGCCAGCTTGCAAGTCAATAAAACTATTTTCACCTTTTGCATCTCCCTTGCTAATGAAAGGCATAAGGTCATGTAATATATTTCTCACAAAATGTTTTTCCCAAGTCTTCAGCCACTGGCAATTAAAGTACAATGTACTTATTACAGCAAAACAGAAAAACATATGGAAAAATATAACTACATTAACATCTGCTGCCTTTCCTCCATCTGCTGTCTTTGGCCTCGCTTTTGCTCATACCTGCCAAAAGTGCTCATTTTCCAAGGGTCTCATGGCACATCAACCACATCTTCAATTAAAGTTCCCAATTTCTTGTTTGTTTTGATGGCACAATGGGATATCTGCTCTGCATCCCTGTGGCTGCATGAGGGCTTCAAGCAGAGAAGTGGTGGTTTTAGTTTGAAAGATGTGAGTGTAGTAGGACAGGAGACAATGGGGTGACCACAGTGTAAAATTTGTAGTTCTGGATGCAAAAGAAGCAGCCCACAAATGCACAAAGATAAGAGCAGAAAAAAAAGATATAATTGTAGAGATGCCATCCTCTGACTCCTCTGACAATTGGAAGGTGTCTTTATTGAAATAATTACCAAGCACTACAAAATAATATGTCACAGCTGTGATTAATATTGAACAGAAACTCATTTTAATTATCTTTTCATAGTTCTGTTTAAATTCTTCTCAGTCACAGGACAGCTAAAATAGATGGTCCTGTGTAAGCTCACCAGGTCTCGGAGGCTTTGACATGTGATGCAGATTTTGAAGCTGTTCCTCACCTCTGGGAGCTGGTTTGGATCCTGAACAGCTCACCCCAGCAAAGCAGCAAGTGCCTGCCCCAGCTCTGGGGGACTCAGCTGTGTGTAATCCTAATACTTTGTATTTAGAGGAAGATCTGTGTGTTTTGTTGTTGTTCTATGCATATTTCATGTGCATATTTCTGGTTTGTTTTGCTGTGTCTTTGAGGTACCAAGCTTTGCCAGAGGAAGAATATGAGAATATGTTCTCCGTACAGAAAGACAGCAATCCTTCCATGCTGGGGAGAAAATGAGTTGTCAGATAAACTGTAACTGTGAACATTTGCCATTCAGGGCTTGGTTGCACATGGTCCATCCATCTGTATAGTATTTATAGGACTTCATGGATAAAGAAATCAAACAGTGAATAACTTTTCCTAAGAAAGGAGCATTTTCTTATTGTCAGGAGGAAGTGCTCTGCACAGTGCAATGAACACCTCTGGCAGATAAATGCAAGCTCCTATTGCGTGCCTTTGTGAACTGATTAGGGTTTTCTTTTCCATTCCCTACAAAGCAGAAGGAGCCTTCCAGCAGCACAGTGCCTCTGCAGGTGTGTGCCAGGTGATGCTGGAGCAGTCCCTGCCTGCACCATGTGGGCTCTTCCCTTGCCTTTGCCACAGTCTGTGTGTCCTTGTGTGTGCAGAGCTGATACACCCCTGTCTGCTCAAGTCTAGGTCTCTGCTGGTTTAAATGCACACTAGGTTCTCTTTCTGAAAGCAGTGCTGGCTTTTTGTGTATTGCAAAAATTACCAGTCCTATTGCCTTATCTAGGCTGTTGGCAGAGGAACTCCTTCCAGGGGCAGTGGGGCACTGCCAGTTGTACCTAATGGCTTTGCAGTATATTCTGATCCTGCAGTGGGAAGCCCCACTGAGGAAGGGCTGGCTCGTTGGAGGTTTCCCATTCCCAGTATTGGAGCCATAGTCTTTATCTTTAACCTCCTGCCTTTAGCATGCAGGATACAGAACTGTACCTGAAAGAGTACAGGAGAATTTGTGACCTGGGTAGCCCCAAATGCATGTTTATGCTTGAACATGCTTAGCCTGGATGCTAATATAGGTGACAGATGTGTCTTGCAAACATAGGCAAGCAAAATGTGAAGAGAGGCAGTCTGCAGATGTGTAAACTTACCTGGGGTCTGGCTGAACTGCTGTGGGTTGTACTTGCAAAAGCCTCTGAGAGTGTTAACAGGCTGTCATTAAAATCCATTTGTTATTACAGACAGCTCTGAAGTTCTTCCAAACTCTCTGTATTTGTGCTAGGTGCAGCGAGCAGCAGCAGCTGTTGTTGAGTCTGTAGTAGGTGACAGCAGCAATTTATTCCATGGTTTCCTCAGCAGATTGCAAAGTCTCTGCAGAAACCCAGGCTTTCCCTCCTGGATAGATGGGTCTTTGAATTCAATCAAACTCAGAGTACCTGAGCCCCAGACCCTCAATCACTGCACATAAAGTGGCTAATACACCAAAGAGCATACGTTGTGTCTGACAAACTTTAATGAAACACACCAGAGTGGAGTTTGGAGAATTAAAATCTGTGTGTTCAACAGAGAGCAGAATTTGGAGCAGAATTCAAATTCTCACATTACATAAAATGGCTCCGAGCTTAAAATGTTACTTTTGCATTAATATTATAATACTATTTTTAGCATCAATGGCAATCATTGGCAGTGATCTCATGCAAACTCTTGGGTACAGACTGTTCTTTCCCAATTTTGGAGTATTTGCTTGTTATTCCTGAACTGCAGTGTGCATATGCTTAGAAGAGGCCCCACAGTCATTAAAACTCTTCCTGCCAGGGCTCTTGCCATTGAGTACTCAGCAGTTAACCTCTGCTTGTATCTTCTGAGAACCAGATAAAGTTAGGACAGAACATTTCTGCTTGTGGCACTCCTTCTCTTAGGCCTGTGTTCTGTGATAGACATGCTCAGTGTCACACTTCATCTTGGAAATATGGTGCTGCAGTCTCCAGAGGTTCCTTTATAGCATCTTCCAGTATCTGAAGCAGCTCCAAGAGAGCTGGAGAGGGACTTGCAAGGGCATGGAGTGATTGGATGAGAGGAGATGGCTTTAAACTGACAGAGGGTAGGACTGTAGGAAAGGCACAAGTGAAATATGTGGTCTTGGGTGGTATGTGTTGTGTGTGACACCTGGAATACTCAGTAATTTAATAAGGTAGCCTCTCAAATCAATTGATTTTGGATAGAGCCTCTTCTGCTCTATGCCTAGAGAGAATTGCTCTATTGCAAAGACCAAAATGGTGCTTTCAGTAGCTATGTTAGGTGTTGGTTTGAAAATACTGTTTTCATCTTTGGCTGTGGACACATACAGGCTGTATTAATAGGCTTGCACTTCTCATTTGGTCCTGCTATGGCCTTCCATTTTTCAGTGATTTGCAAGCACAGAGATAAGGAGATGCTGCTAACAAATAGCTTGATAAAAGTTGAAAAAAATGATGATTCAGACAGTGAACCTGCTGATGTATGTCCCATGGTACTGTCAGAACTGGGATTGCCTGGTTTCAAGATCACCTTTCTGTAAGATGACTCTGCCCCATCTTGAATGTCTTAGACATCCATGACAAATAAAATCTGCAATTAATCCAGCACTGTAAAAATAAAGTATTGCAGAGCAAGTAAAACCCATCATCCTGTAGCCAGCTAAAAACCTGATGTGCTGCTTTTTGCTTGTGCCCCTGAACTTCACAAGTGAACACACCTTCCTGTCAGCAGCTGCTGCTGTTCTAAGCTCAGAGTGCTGAGTTTCATTTCCTCTGCACTGCAAATGTGAACATTCTGCTCTCACGTGTGAAGCCTATCTTGAAATCATTGTACTGTAAAAATCACGTTTGGCTTTGGTGAAAGCAGTCAAGAGGGAAATGCAGATCAAAGGTGGGTGGAGATTTCGGTTTTGTGGCATTTAACACTTGCACCAACAGGTGTGAGGTTGTGTGAGGCTGGGTTTGACTTTCCAGCTGGGGTATTTGTTACGTGTCCTTATGCTTCAATGTGTATCTACAGCTCTTGGTTTTACACTTGTACAGACCCTGCTTTATTTTTAGTCCTTGCTCCTCCCAAAGAGGCATCCCTGCAGACATTGGGTGTCCTGTGTGGTGGGAGTTTTTGTGGTGTTCACTGTCCCTGCAGGCAGGGAAGAGTTGTGGCCCAGCTTTGTTTTGTGTCTGCTTTGGAAGTGTTTAGAATTCATTTGGCTCTTTCATATTCGGGCATGTAGACTTGGAGAAGCATTTCCCAGAGGGGGCAAAGCACTTGAAGGAGGAAAATAGTTTAAAGAGGTGAACCATACACCAATAAATCTGCTGTTTGGTTTGCCTTTTCCTCCTGAGGTTCCATCACAGCTCTGTGCTCTGTCCCAGTGTGCTGGGCTCACCCTGCAGCCCCTGGCAGTCCCAGGGGAGCTGGTCCAGCACTCCTGGTGCAGGGGTGGCAAACTGGAGAATGAGGATTCTGACTGAAACATCACATAAGTGTAGTGTCAGATGCTGTTTGAAACAAGAACCTGCCCACACCCCATCTTTTGGCACTTTGTCATGCTCCAGAGAGGTTTGGAAGGAGCAGCAGGGCAGAGTGCAGGCAGGGCTCTGCACTCCCCAGGACATGGGAGGTGTGTGTGCCTGTTGCTGTGGGGCAGGCCAGTGTCTCCTTTGTGGGTAATGAGGATTACTGTGAAGAACCAATAGCAAACATCTCCTCTCCCTTCCTTTCCCTTTTATCAACATGCATTTGCTTTACAGATTAGGAATTTTTTTTTTAAATTTGAATACAAAAAATAATTTTGCAAGAGTCAGCCTGTGAGAGAATGTTGCCAAGATATGTAGAACTATCCTGTCGTGGCATTGCCTTAGAGAACTTAGAAAAGAACTTCAATATCCATTGAAGATACAGGACAAGTGATGGGAGCTGGGCTCTGAAAGTAATTTTTTTTATTTTAGTTGGTCATTCCTGGGAATGAAGGCTGCCTTGAAACTATGTTTTGTTTATTTTGGTTCTCTTTGGTTTTCAATGAACACCAGCAAAGCTGGGGAAGGGGCTGGAGCACAAGCCCTGTGAGGAGCAGCTGAGGGAGCTGGGATTCTTTAGCCTGGAGCAAAGGATGCTCAGGGCAGACCTTATGGATCTCTACAACTCCCCGAATGGAGGCTGCAGCCAGGCCTGGGGTGGTCTTTTCTCCCAGGTAATATGTGACAGGACAAGAGGAAGTGACCTCAGGTTGTGCCAAAGAAACTTTATATTGGATATTAGGAAAAAATGTATTCATGGAAAGCGTTGTCAAGCACTGGAGCAGGTTGCCCAGGGAAGGGGTGGGATCACCATCCCTGGAGGGATTTAAAAGCTGTGTAGATGTGGCACTAGAAGACATGGTTTAGTGGTGGACCTGACAGTGCTGGATTAATGGTTGGGCTTCCTGATCCTGCAAGTCTTTTTCTACTGCAATGAACCTGTGTTTCTGTATAAATGCTATTCTTTTCCTTAAAGTAAGTCCGAGAAAAGAAATTTATTTCATGCTTTCCCTTAAACATTAGAATTTTATATTAAAAAAAAAAATCTGCCCAAACTAGAAGTATTTTGTTTGTTTGAAAAATGTTTGTATTTTGGTTTGTGACTTGTTTTCTGGTGTTGGGGGTTTTTTAAAACTTATTTGCATTCATCTGTGTCTGACAGCTCGAGCTAGTTGCAAACTAGACATTTTCATGGAGAGAGAATCACTTTATTCACTCACTAAACAACTTCTTATAATGAGTAAACTATTCAAACATTTCCCATTGCCGAGCTTCAGAGGTCAAACTGATACTGACTCCCTGCATGGCCTGGGATAAGTCATTATCTTCCTCTCCTGTCTCTGCAAACCCTGACTGTTAAATAGTTCCTCCCAGAAGAGGTGTGAGAAACAATTAGCTCATGCTGATAAAATGTTTTGAATACAAAATGTGGTTGGTAGGTGCTAAAAGATGCCCCCATCAGTCATCGTTAATGATGCTGTCTTTACCCAGTCTTTGATTTTTGATTAGGTGTTCCACAAGTGGAAAGGAAACAGGACAGACTCAAAAAGTCTATCAATATTTTTACTCCTGTCTTCAGATGTTTTCATAACCATTCATCATTGATTCTATCTGCTACTGTTCACTTTTGCAAACAGAGATATTTCCATGTCCATGGGTCTAAAAATTGTGTCCCCCACAAGTTTCCACAGCTAGAGCAAAGGCAGCTCAACCTCACCCATTCCTGATGCAGATAAATATTTTACATGGTCTATTCCTTTTCCTTTATATGATAGATTTTGAATGTTGCAAAGTTATGGGCTGTGTATTTATCTAAGAGCATTGAGAGGAGGAACATGAAGGTTAAGAGCTGACACCTGAGCCTGACTCTGACCCTCCCAGGGAGGGTTCAAACGTGTAGGAACTCAAAAAAAAAAGGCAAAGTTACTTCACTGAAAGAAAGCTCAGGCTGTGGTCAGGTGGTGCTTTCTGCAGAGCAACGAGGCAGTTCTGGGATACCAAAGTGTGATTTTTAATCACGAGGAGTAAAGGAAAGCATTGAAGGACCTGCTTTTGCTCCCTTGAAACCTGTGCCTGTTTTCTCATGGATATTTAATGGTGTCAGGGTGAGGTGTCTGGTTAATCACTGCTCACAAACCTGTGTAAAACCTCCCTGCTCCATCTGAGATAGGGCTTGGACTCTGGCCCAGAGAAGAAGAGATGCCAGTGCAGGTGACTTGGGCACCCCAGAGGCCTCTCAGGTTCTGTCTGCTGCAAAGCCCAACACAGGGATTTTCTGCAGTATGTTGGATTGTACTTGATCTATGTTGTCATGTAAGAAATGCCTGTAGTGCATGGGATGTGACTGTTTTAGTAAGATGAGTATGATTTTTCTCCCCATTTATAGGATGGCTATTTTTCCCACCGACCGAAAGAGAAAATGCGAACAGACAGCAATAATGAAAATTCGGTCCCCAAGGACTTTGAAACTATTGATAACAGTAACTTTGCTCCCAGGACTCAGAGGCAAAAACACCAGTCTGAGCTGGTGAAAAAACCCCTTAGCAAACAAAAGGAGCACTTGAGGAAGAAGCTGGAAGAGGAAAGGATGAAGGAGAACTTGCTGCTGGGGAAGAACTCCAACGAGGTGGTGCAGTTCAGCGATCACCTGGGAAAAAACAGCAGCAACAGCAACAATCTGAAGGAGATTGACAGGTTTCCCACAGAGCATCTTTTACAAAAAATGGAGATCAGCTCCCCTGAAGTGAAGTATGACCAGCCACCCAAGTGTGAGGTGACGGGCAAGGAGGCGATCTCGGCCATGTCCCGCGCCAAGTCCCCGCAGTGCCGCCAGGAGATCGCCGACGTTTACTGCCAGCACAAGCTGGGGAAGCTGATGCCGGAGCAGGTGACACGATTCTGTGCCCTGGAGGGTAAGCTGGGAGATGGAGAATGACACACTGGCTTGGGGGAAGCATTCTGTCTAATTGGAATGGCCTTCTGATGGCTAGAATGGCTTTATTGCAGGAATGTGTATTGGACTTAGTCTGTGAAAACAAGGGAGGCTTTGAGGATGATTTTAACAGGGAATTATATGGATGTCACAAGATCCCTGGTGGATTCCTGTAGAATTCACTTCCACCAGATTTTTATTGCACAATGTGATCTAGGTATTCAGCTAGCTACTACTCCTGTTTCTTTTAGTTCTTAATCTACAGACAGAGAGGCATAGTCAAAATCTTGCTATGCTGTGCAGGAGTTGTGTGCTTTTTGGTAATCAGAGAGCAGCCATTGTGAAATTTGGAGCTTTATGCTAACCAGTACACGAGTGGCATTGCTGTTATGGCTGTATGGCTATTTTCCTGTCACAGTGGAGTCCTAAGCATTTTGATAACCCCAGGTAATCATCAGAAGTATATTAAAAAATTCCAAAAGCCCAGAGAAAATCCAATTTTGTGGCTGACTTCTATTTTTAATGTTCTTGAATCAGCAAAAGTTATTTTCAAAATCACTGCTGGAGAGTCAGTTACCTCTGCTGGCCTAAGCCAAGCTTTGATTCGTTGCTTTGGTTTCTCCATGCCCTCAGATCACAAGTTACCTCTCAGCTTGCTGTCAGTTTGCATGTCTGAGCTGACCTTTTTCTACTTTTCAAAAAGTGCTTCATGTGCCCCTGTTCATCTGGCTATAAGCTCTCCATAGAGTAAAGTGCCTTTAAAAAAAAATAGCGTTGATCAGTTGATCAAAGTGGATATTGATCAGGAGCAACATTATTCACAGCAGCATTTGTTTATACAACAGTCTGGAGTCCCCACCCTGTAACTGGCACTTCCAGCCCATGCACAGAATGATGTGCTATGTCTTTGTCCAATCTGAAAGTGCAGAGGGGATTTATAAACTAGAGAACAGGTCTTGCTTTGAGACTGTAGAATAAACATAGGGATCCATGGGAACCAGGGGATGTTTAGTTCCTTTCATTGGGAACATCCTCTAATGGCTTGTTTACTGCACCATCACAAAGCAGTGGTTGCTGCAGGGTGATTTCAGTGTGGTAGAGAGAAGGATAGCATTGCTGTTAACAGAGATTTGGAGGTTAAATTCCCTGTACAGACAGTGAAAAAGAGGAGCTGCCCCAGAGAATGTATCCAAAAAAGTACATCTCCCTGTAACAAGATTCTTAGGCTTTTAATTTAGATGGTGCATCTTACCAGGATGAATGGTCTGAGAACCCCCATTCCCCACCCCAGTGCATCTATGACTGTTTTGTTTTGGTTTTTTACCATGACTCTTTTGGTGTTTTTTCTCTCTTTCTTATCACGGTAATACTCCAAATTGTTAAGCTGGTTGTGCAGACACTGGAGACAAAAAATTAATGGAGCAGGCAGAAGACATGGTGTTCAGTGGGAAGAAGGGAAGAGGGGCAGTAGAGGCAGCACAAGTTGAAGGGAAGACAAGAGAACAGTAGAGAGTTAAAAACTGAGCAAAAGCAGACATCAGTAACAGGATGAGCATCATCAAGTACCACTGGGCACCACTGAGGTCCCACTGAGGTGCCACTGCTGGCACCCACTGTGATAAGCATGTCCTTGCTATTCCTTCCCTCTTCTTCCCCCTTCTTCCCTAAGGGCAGAGCAGTCAGCTGTGGTCTGTGAGAAAGCTGAGGGAGGTCAGCACCTTGTACACACTGTCCTACACTTTTTGGGATCAAGAAGATGTCTTAGTAATGGGATCAGTGCTATAAATCTTGTGTAGGTGATCTTGTGTATCCCATATACAAATATGCAAGTGATACCCTGGCCAGAGCTGGAAGGTGAATTGTCATTAGTGTGGGCAGACACTGCAAATGTGCAGTTTTGCACACACCTGTGGTTCCATGCCCTGCTTGGTAATCCGTCTCCCAGGGAGGCAGGGTGACTTTCCAGAAGTTTTAAGCAACTACCATCCTTAAAAACAGGTTTCTCAAGAAATACTTACTGCTTCTTTTCTAAATACAGGATTTATCTCTTATGCCCTGCAGTTAGGATAATAGTGTGGTCTTAGAACCAAGAACAGTGTCACATTTTATACTTAAAGCCTTTCAGCATATATGTACATAGCACATTGGTATAAATGCTTCCATTGTAATGTCAGAGTAAAATTCTCAGGAAAACTGGGAGCTACAAATATGACTAGAAAAATGATGAAAGTATCCAAATGTAATTAATTTAGGAAAAACTCATGTGGTATGGATATATAAAACATTAAAAAATCAGGTGCAAAAAGAGTGTGTCTAAACTTTTTAGGTTTTCTGAGCTAGAGTTTAGTTTTTTATTTTAAGTGGTGACACTTCTTTAAAAAGAATAATTGAGAGACATGTTAGCCTAGCCAGATGGATACATGTGGAAAATGTTGACTTTTCTTTGCCTCAAGGTTATTTCCTCCTGCCCATGCTGACAGCTGAAGTTAGCCACTTCAACTGCCAGATTTCCTTGGCAGAAAGTCTGGACATCCTGTGTTGCATACAAGGTTGCTCTAGAGCAGATTTGAGAGCTTTGCTGTGGGGAAGTGGTAATGCAGCAGCATATGGAATGGGACACGAGTTGCTAATGCAGGAAGCAGCAGTGCACAAGAAGATTGGGTCACCAAACCTACAGAGGAGATCCAGACCTTGAAGTTATTTCCCAAATGTTGGAATACAGAGCTGTCAAGACAGACATAGGAGAACCCCAAAACTGAAAGTGCCCAGTGCCTACTGGAAGGCCTTGTATGTGTATAATTTGGTAGATCCCTTGAATTTTATAACCCTATTAAAGATCCATTGTCTGAGTTTCAGTGTGTTGTGGTCCCATATCTCTCCACCCACTGTAGAACATAAATACTGCTGTTCTTCACTCACAGAGTGACTCCATCCCTCATGAAAGGTGACTTCATCAACTCTCTTGGTCCTTGAGAGGAGTTGAGCTTGGTTATAGGAGATGTTTGTGAAGTACTGGACATCAGCTTTTGGGTATGTAAGACACCCCATTGGTAGGATTGCTGGTAGGGGGAGATGTGGGTAGAGGCCTTGGCACTTCATGTATTAAAAAAGCAGTCTGGTGTTTTTCAGCAGCAGTCAGACATCTGGGGTCTGAGTCTGTGTGTTCAGCATGTGAGTGTTCCCATCAGTTTGGTTTGAACAAAGGTTTCCTGTCTGTTTTCAGCAAAACTGTGAAGTATAAATATTTATGTGTTGGAGCAGCACATTCATCCATTATCCCAACATATAAATGTGTTCCCAGTGCTGTGGTTTCCATTGGGATGTCAGCCAGTGTTTAATCCCCTTGGATCTTGTCTCAGCTGATCAAAACCATGACGCTGCTAAGTGTGGCTATCAGTCATGGACAGGACTCCATCCAGCTGGATTGTCATAAATGTTAAGTGATACATTCACTTCAATGGTTATCAACAGAACAGGATCATACAAGCTGTTTCTATTTTAAGTATTTTATTGTTTCCAAAGGTAACAGGCAAAGGAAGTTGATTATAAGGATCTTCAGTGATAAAAGAAAGGATTGTTAAAATCAGGAGCATAATGTCCCCTATCTGATGTGCAGGTATTATTTCCATGAAGGCTGCAGTCCCTCTAAGGGCATTGCTGCTGACATGGCACCTTCACCCATCACCTGACCTGCAGAGCAGGTGAGCTGGCATTTCCCTGCAAGCTGGTCCTAAAAACAGCACAAATGCTATGGCCAGGAGATTGGTGTCAAAGGCTTTAGGTGCAGCCTTACCCAGTCACGGCTGAGAGCAGGGCAATGGGTAGCTTGCAAGTCTCTCTTCACTCAGAAGGGAATATTTGGCCTTCATGAAGTGTGTTTTGGGGAAAATGCATTCAGCAAATGTAAGAGGGGAAGTGTAGGTTCAGCACAAGGTTAGATGAGGAAATAGCAAATCCAGTCCTGTGCAGATTGAGGAGAAGATACAGGGAGACATCCTTTGGGGAGTTCCTTTCTTCTCAGGGAGGCATGGTGCAGAGATAAGCAACCTGTGGAGAATGTGGCAGATGTTTCCTTGCTGGGGCCATCTCTGGCCTAGTCCTGTACAGGCCAGACTGCACACACTGATTCTCCTGGTGTGCCAGACTCTGTTCTGCTCACCAAAGCTGTTGGTGGATGTGGACCAGCTGCCTCCCTTCTTTGTCCATCATCATGCATGGTCCTCCTCTTGTGCAGAGGTACTGAGAAGAGGCAGAAGTTTAAATGTGAATTCTTGTCTCTGAAATACCCATCACTCTGTACCTAGGTAAAATCCCCTTGAACAAAGCACAAGTGACCTGATCTGTGCCATGGTACTCCCCACAGAATCCATTCTGACTGTGGACAGGAGCACAGTCCTGGAATGGCCACTGTGACCCTGACCCTGCCCAACAGCACTGGACAGCACTGCAGTTGCAATTACACAACTGCACATTTCAATATGATATTGAACTTGTGATTTCTACTTCCTGTCCTCCTGAGATGAAGAAAAGCCTAGCTGCTGGCCCAGTGGCTGGATTCAGTCCTTGAATTCTCTGTTTTCCACTTCATGTGGATGGTGGTAGTTTGCAGCTCTGCACTCCTTGCCTTGCAGGGTTGCTGGATGGACACAGGGCACAGTTCCTGCTTGGTCACTGCCACCAGGTCAGGAGTCATCACAGGCACAGTCCCAGGTGCTATCTGCACCTCTGAGCCAGCTTCTCTCAGCTGCCATATCCCCAGGGGAGACTCTGGCCTAATCCTTGTCATTAATTACCCAACTGGCTTTATTCTTGGCCCAGATCTATGGCCTTAGATAGACCAAAGTACACAGCAGAATTTTTTGAGAAGTGTTTTCTAAGATATAGTTCTAGCAAATGAAAAGTTCATAGGAAATCAGAGAGCCTCAAGTGATCCTGATTTATTTCCCCTGATCTTTTCTGTTGTCTTTTCTTAGTTTTTAAATCAAACAGGTTTTCTGCTACCTTCATCACTGTGGAGTAAACCGAACTGACAATAAAGTAGAAAAATAATCAAGCTTCCCTCATTCCAAATAATTTATCAGCACTGGAAGAGTTTTTTGCAGATCAGACCACCTTCTCCCTGGTTGCTTATTGATAATGCTGCTCTGGCACACTGAGGCAAGTGCTTTCAGCTTCTTAGAGGCTGCTGGGAAGAAATTTTTCCATTTTATTTTAGAAAGCATAACCTTTTGGTTTTCACACTGAGAGAAAAGGGCTCTGGAGCTCTGCTTACTGAGCAACACACAGGTAATAGTAATCTGAATGTCCATAATGTTTTTATCTGATGACTTCAAAGCACTCAGCAGAAAGAGGTGTGATTTGTAGGAAGGGAGAGGAGAAGCCACAAGATGCCATATACCTGTGGGGGGAGCAGAGCTGTTCTTCAAGGCATGGAAATGAGAGCATCCCCTACAGAATTTTAAAAGAATGGGAGCTGTAATGAAGCAAATAGAGTATTTCATCTGCTCAATATGCATGTGTATGCACAGAGTGACATATAAATGTGTGGTTTGTTTAGCTTTTAAGGTTTTGGCAGTGTATTTTTGGACTCACTGGGTTTGATCTACAGATCATTGAACCCCAGATTAGTCTTTTTCTGCTGGTTTCAGGATTCCAAATGACATTGGCTGCTGCTGCTTTCCTGTGCTAATCTGTTAGTGTGACAGAATCACTGTGGTGAGCTATACTCAGTTTAAGGAGCATGTAAGAGCCACTGCACATGCAGCCCAGACAGCATTTTAATTTGCTGCACCACAGATGACTCTGGTTGCAGTAAATTTACTGTGAGTAGACTAATTACAAAATAACCCTAATTGAGTAGTTATCAGCAAACAACATCCTGTGGAACAAAACTGCTTACAATTAATAGCATTTAAGCCATGCACTGGTATTCTGCAGAACGCTCTGATGTAATTACACCGTGCACAGAGATTGTGTTCTGTTCTGGAAACCTTGTTTCCAGCACTGCCTTCATTATAAAGGGCCGTTTCAAGATTCAGTACTTGCACTTTAGGCAAAATGAATTTATGAAATAAGTGATGTGTCTCTCCCCTTATGTGTGTGAAGCAGAACCAGCTCTAATAAAATCAATGAAGCCGTGGCACTGTCAGGAGAAAATGAGGAGAAAAATTAGGAGAAAAATGAGATCTCGGGAAGGGTGTACATTGCCAGTGATTCCCAGAATAACTTTTATTATGGCCACATGTACAAGTTTGGATAGTTAAAACTGGGATGTAAGGAATTGAAAAGATGCTTTGCTGTTCTGGCTGAAGATGGACCCTACCTCATTGCATGGATGAGGAATGCAGTCTCATTTAAGTGATGGAAATGCATGTCAGTGCATGGATCCAAAGGGCACATGAACCCTGTCACAGTCTGGATGTGCACACAGCCCCTGCCTTGCTGTTGGTGGCTGGTCATTTGAAGGGACTGGTGAGGCAACCCTGGTGCAAGAGCAGACAAAATAATTCCCCCTGCTCACAGCTGATTGTTCCCTGGTTAGAGGGCCAAATGAATGAATTATCCTTAGAAACTAGATCTGGCCAGTGAGTCAGAAACTGGACAAGTTTCTTTACAGAAGGAAGATGTGTGTACATCTTGTAAGGGAACTGGAATTGGTGGAAATTGTCCTTGTGGTATCCCAAACTAGGATGACTGTTTTGCCATCTCCTTGTACCTCTGGGGACAACTGCCCTGTAGAAATCAAGGGACTGCTATTTCTCAGGGATGTGTGAATTGTGAATTGCAGAGCTGAGGGATTCTTCCTCCAAAAATAAGGCTGTGATGAGCACAGCCTGGCTCTGTCAGTGCTGTCTTGCATAGACAACTTTGGTTTTAGAAGAAATTCAGTGAGGGGAAAACTGCTGGGTGTCTGTGCAAATTAATCCTTTCATTTAAATATAGATAGCTCCTGTCTAGATCATCTGCAAGTTTAGAAGTGGGAGAATGAAATCAGCCTGATGCTGCTCTTGTTTTTTTCTCAGTGCTACTGTCTGGTCATGTTTCTCCATGTCAGGCCTGTCTGATCACCTGTGGGTCTGGAGGATGCAGAATTGGTCCCCAAGAGCAGACTTGCAGAAATCATCTGGCACATGGCATCTCAAGGAAATGCTGGGAGCAATACATGACACAAGGAGTAGGGGGCAGAAGGGATGGAAAATTTATGGTCAGCAGTCCTAGTTCTCACCAAGCTTCTGTTTTGGAAAATGTTATCATTTTATGGAGCATTAAAGGGAGAGCATGGGCAGGCGTGGGAGAGGATAATGGCCAAGTATGTCCTTGCTGCAAACCTCCTGGGAAGGGAGCGTGAGGGTAGCAGAAGCTCAGTGAATATTTTGATAAAGATTACTGTGTATGTACAGAGATGAAAGAAAAGTACTTAAGTGATCGTTAATGCTTCCCAGTGATCCTGAAATGTGTGGGCAGAGTGTTGGTGGGGAAGGTCAAGTACAACTATGGCTAAAGAAGATTGTTGGTATGAAGGTATGAGCTGGGGAGAAGAATCAGAAGGCTCAAGAAACCCAACCCAAAACAAAAGCACCAAACCCAACCTCCCCCTGTACAAGGAAAACTTGAGCCCTACTCCTTTTCATATGTAATGTTTTTCATATAAAATGGTTGTTGGATCTCTTGAGTGGGCCCATTATGATGATTTTAGTAGACAGACCCTGAAGAGGAAACATGGTGTCTAATTATCTTAATTTTATTCAGTGCTAAGCAAGCAGCTGTGTACATTAGTACTGGACTGAGCTTGAGTTAAGCTTCAATGTTATTCTTTCTTAATTCAACATTCCAACAATATCAAAACTGTGTTAGGGTGTCAGTGTAACATACTAATTGTAAGCAGACAGCTTTTAGATTTGCTTTTTTGTTTTAAACCTAAAATGCCACCAAGGACAAAGGAGCACAAATTCAGCTATGTCTTTCTAACCATTGCACTTCTCCAAGTACTATTACTTAGCAAATACTCAGTTTTCACAGGAATCTGCAGCTGATGAACTATTATTTTGAGAATGGGGAAGTGTTATGTTCCAGAAATGCCATGCTAGCTGCAGCTCAAAGCTGCCACAGTTTAGTTTGAAGCCAGTGGCACTAAGTGTATTACTTTTAAAATAATTTGGGGGAAAAGGATTGACATTTAATTTCTTCCTCCTGAGCCAAGGTGAAGAATTTTCCTCTTTTGTAGCTTCTTGAAACAATGCCTTAAATACATACAGAGTTTTTTACAGTATTAAAAATATAATTAAAGGGAATGCACCCTGTTTTAGGAGGTTTTTGAAAGGCTACATTTCTTAGATGTATTTCGGGAGTCACTGAATTTTATGAGATTACTGGTTTGTAATGGCTTCCCCTGGAAATGAGGAAGAGTTGTTTAAGAGATCTAACTCTGAATTAAAATGCCAGCAATCTAGGCAGGAAGCCAATCTTACAGGACATTATTGCCATTTTAAGATTCCAAACCATAATTTGTTTCTGTTGCAAATATTTCTTATGCAGAAGGTAGTTTTAAAACATCCATCTTTTTTCCCCGTGGGTAATCACGACTTCCATAGAAAAACTGAATGACAAGAATCTGTAGCTGAGCAACCTTGAAAAAGGTTTTGAAATTGCTCATTGTATATTTAGTCTTCCAAGTAAATGCTCGTCTCTGATAGTTTGAGAATGTGTTAGAAGTGAATAGCCCTGATTTACTGCTCACACTATTTTAATATCCACAGTACCTCACTGATTGATCACTTAGTTGTGTCAAATAAGTTACTCCTGATTGGCACCTTTGTAAAGGAGGAACAGAACTCTCCCATCTCCCAGTCCCTACTGCTGTCACCAACAGGCTCAGCTGAATGCACAGTAAAGTCTAAAGTTTCACAGTTTTACTGTAAAACAAGATATTGGCCCTACTGATAGGCCCATGGCAAAAGTCCATCATTTTTCCTCTCTGGCTTTCTCACCAGCCCCCAGGGAGGCCAGAGAATTTTTCAGTCCTTTCTTCCAAGGCTTGCTGCAAGCTGAATGATCTCTAGCATTTCTTGTGTTCAGTGCTCACCTATTTGTCCTCATCCACAGATGTTACTGTAAAAATGGTGGAAGATTTAAGCCAAAAAGCAAAATTACACTGCAGGAAAATCATTGTCTAATAACTTGAACTCTGTGGTTTCTGGAAAATAATTTGAATAGCAATTATATGTGCTTTCGAATTGTGAAATTAATAGGATTTCTTCTGAAGGTTGAATTGCTTGTTGCCTTTTAAAACAGAACCTTGTGCCTGAGAGCATTGTCCAAACACTCCCTGAACTCAGCCTTGGAGCCCTGACCACCTCCTTGGGGAGCCTGGTCCAGTGCCTAACCACCCTCTGGGTGAAGAACCTTTTCCTAATATCCAACCTAAACCTCCCTCAATAGTCTGCAGCAGTTGTAGGTCCTGTCAGAGAGCACCACAAAAATGAGCTGTCAGTCAAAAGGATCTTTTCCTACAAATCTCTTTGGAAACCTCACCACTCAGCTGAAGCTCAGGCCAGCCCTCGGTGTAAGTGGAATATAATGGTTTGTATCGTTCTCTTTGCTGCCAGGTGATTGTGTCTCTTTTGTGAAGCCTTCCTTGCCTGTTCTAATGGAAGTGTTTTGTTGAAGTCTTGATTAATTACTGTAACTCATTAAAAGTTGTAAGAGAAACACTTCACTGGTGAGAATGCACCTCTGTTGGTCACTGGCAGTAAACAGCAGCTTCAGCAGTGTGACTGCTTACTCACCTATGGTTTTAATTGCAAATGAAGGCTTCCAGCCAGCCAGTGGATATTTTGTGCAGTGGAGCATTGCAAACCCTGCTACTCTCAGACTGAAAGCTCTGTGTGTGTTACTGTGCTGCATAATAGTGTGGAGCTCAACACTGGTATGACTGAACAGAACCATATATTTTCATGTTCTTCATCTGTTTCTGGGCTGTGATTCATTCTGGGCAATTTACTGAATAGTAGAGAGGAAAAGGAAAGTTTAAAAGAGAAATTTACTGCAATGTATGTTTTATCCATTTGTACTTTCTCTTTTGCATGGGACTGAGGTGTAGGGACTGAGGCTCTGGAGGAATTTCCCTGTGACACTCTGAGCAGGTTTGAGGATCTATCCCCAAGTCATTCTGGCTGAGACAGTCACTTTCTTTGGTCATTTATTCAAAAGCATGTGAGGAATATACCCCCTTACAGAAGGGAAAGCTGGACAGGAGAACCCAGCCAGCCTGGCTCATTCAGCCCCCTTGCCAGAGAAGCAAATGGCTAAGGAGAGGTGTGGTTGAGATTAATTGTGAGGAGAGCTACCAAAAGACATTGTGGAAAAGACTTCTGTATAACACACACTGGATTTGCCAAGCCAGAGCAGAGGGAGGCTACATGGAGCTGATGTGGTTTTGTAAACAAATCTATAATTTTCTGCCAGGAGGTGATCACAAACCCAAGTTTCCTGTGAAGTGTTGAAAGCAAAGGGGGCTAGAGGTTTAACTGATGTAATAAAGTAGCTTTACTGACCCTTCCTAAGTGATGTCCTACACTTCAGTGCATTTATTCTGTAACCTTTATCAGTGAACCATAAAATGTCTATGCATGTCTATCACCAAAATTTTAAGTTCACTGAGAAATAAACAAGACAATTTTGTTCTTATAGGAGCAAGCAAAGATAAAGAGGTGGGGATTCTTGTCTTACAATCTATGGAAATTTGTAGTCCAAAGCAAAGCCCATCCATCCAGCATTTGGGAATAAGAACAGTTGTATGGCAGTTCTGATTCTGAAAATGTTCTACCTTGCAGATCCCTGAACAACAAATGAGAAAATCACTTCTGACAGGCTCATGAGGAATATTACAAGGAAGCTTCAGACATTTCTGGCATTCTTAGCCTGGTCATCAAAAAAGGAATCTTAATGAGAAATCCCACTGGATTCAGCTCCATCATTTACAATTGAAAAGGCTGTAGTTAACACATGAGTTCACTCATTTTCATTTCTCTCAATCATTTCTGGCCATTTGTAGACATAATTTGCCAAACATGCAAACATTTGTGTTGTCACGATATTTGTTTTATATTGCTGCAGCCTTCAAAATTTTAGGAAATAAATCAGTGATGTTAGGGAGCCCCTAATGTGCAAACTTGAAATCACTCAGAAAATTCTACTGAAGTCCATCCCAGCAGAAGGATCACTTCAAGAAGAAGAAAAAGGAAAGATGCAACGTGATTGCTCTAGAAGCTATTAAAGAGCTCTCAGCTAAGGAGGGACAGTAAGAATATGCTCCATTAGACCATATCATGGGCCAACCATATAAGCACTAATAGAAGTTGAGTCCTGGACTAATACTGGGGAAACTGGGTTTCATTCTTTGGGTGTGTCACAGGCTCACTGGGACATCTCAGACAGCTCATGTCATTTACAGACCAGGTATTTAACTCTATTGCAGCCACATGCAGAGGAAAAATGGGGGTGGTGATGTTACTATTAGTTTGGTATTTGTGTGGATTTTAAATCCTGTTTATCAAGAGACTTTGAAATAATTTTGTTTAAAAGTAACAGGTGTTTTTCTGAGTTCCCTAAAGGAGTTTGCTGGACAAAAGTATCTTTTAGGAGGAAAATTTCTCTCTTTTCTCTCTTTCTCTCTTTTTCTGGTAGCTGTCAGTATGTCTGATGTTTTTGAACCAGACCAAATATGTTCCCTTTGTTTCAGGGTGCTTAGGAAGGGAACTGTGGTTTTACTTATCATATATTTCAGAGCTTGCCTGGTGCAATATTAGTTTCCACAATAAATTTCCCAAGGTAAAGTGACAAACCAGTAATTTTTCATTATGAATCAGCTATCCATGAAAGATTGGATTTAGGTCAAAATTTATTACCCTATGGAACTGAAGCCAATATTTAACATAATGCCAGCTATCTTGATATTAGAGAATTTTAATGGCTATGCAATTTTATTCAATGATGAAGTTATTTCAGTTGTGAAGTGTATGTCTGGGCAATTTGATATACAGAGCCTTGAGATGAAAATTGGATAAACATGGAAAATGGTGATTGATTGGTGGAAGGTTGCAATAATGTCTGCCTTGATGTACCTTTTATTGTTAAATTATTTATCTAATGCAATCTCCTACACTTTTAGTAGTCTTTAAGTTGGCATTAAATCGATGTTTAAGTCTTCACAGTCAGAAAGGCCTCATAACTCAAACTGATAAATATCTTCTAACACATCAGGAGGAATAATGACCCATCTTAATATCTGAAAGTAAGAAAGGTGTTATTCTTTCTATTTTCTATGAATCCCTGTAGAAGGACTGAACCATAAACCAGAAGAATGAAGATTAGAAGACAGAAAGAAATATCAGAAAGAAAAGCATAGTCGTGGTTTGTCTGGGGAATTGAGAGCAAATCCTGCTTTGGAAGATGAGTAAGAATTGTGTCCAGGACTGGGCAGGGCAGGGTGAGTTGACCTTGCCATGCTGGCTGTCCTGGAGGGCCAGCAGGGATCTGCAGGAGGCTCATTCCTGTGGCACAGAGCAGAGCTGGAGGGATTGGCCCCAGCCCCTGTCTGCAGGGCACATCCAGCACCTGCTGCAGAGGCTGAGCCTGCCCTGCTCTGTCAGGGTGTGCCAGGGGCAGGGGACAGGCAGGGGACAGCAGCAGGACAGCAGCACGTGCCCTGGGGAGAGCTGGCAGCAAAAGCACAGCGTGGCACTGGGATTTGTCCCTGGGAGCTGGGGGTGACACTGATCCCGTGCAAGTGACATCAGAACATCAAAGCAGGCTCTGTTCTGTGCTGGCAGCCTGGCTGCTCTGCCTGCATGGCCTCTCACTTCTGTCCTTCTGTCTGCACTTTGTCTAAATACAGATGAATAACTTTGTATTTCATTGTTCAGAACATGGTGTAGGCAGCTTGTTTTCTACCCCATGTCCCAGGTGTTATATGGCAAGGGACTGGATTATTTGTCAGAAGGCAGATAAAAGGATCAGCAAGCACAGCTGAAGCTGCCTTTTTCTTGTGCGTGTACCAGTTTAAACACCAGCAAGAAATAAGCATAGTCTATAGGAAAAAAAAGAAAAAAAAAAAGAAAAGAAAAGAAAAAATCTTTATTCAGATGGTAACTAAATCTAGTGAAGAATGAATAGGAATATGAGTTCCTTTCTGCCTTAAAGGCAGCAATATTGTTGAAAACTAATGCTGTAATTTTATTCAAATAGTAGGAGGCTTTTCATTTTTTGAGGTGGCGATAGAAATAATTATCCTATGGATAAATCAAATCTCCAAATGAGTTTTCATCTTATTACAAATTTATTTCAACTATACCTAAAACTATCCAGCTGCAATACCACAGAGGTGTCCTAAGTGCACCTTCAGTGCTTTGTAATTTTGTCCAGAATTCAAGTAGAATGTGAAAACCTTGCATCATCCCTGAATAAAATATTTCAGAGCTCCTGGAAAATTTTTCATCATTTGCATAAATCTTGTGTAGAAATAATTGTGATTGACAATTTTCTTTTCCTTATCTGAGTTGGAAACTGAAAACTATAATTGTTTGCTGGCCTCAATTGGTGTAGCTTCATTTGGATAAAGCAGTGAACCAAACCAACCCTGCAGCTTTTCTAAAATGCCACCATCTCCCTTTTGAACAGCATCTGCCTATGCTGAGGCAAAACAGAGGAAATCCTACATTTCTTCAGACTAATTGCATTAGGCCAGACTGGAAATTTTGTAATACTACACAGGAGACATTTAGCATCCCTAAAACCTCAAGCTTCAAAGGGCAGTTTTTGTAGCAGTTCAGGCTCCCTACCTGGGCTTGTTTATTGCTTTGAACATTGCAGACTTACTTTTATGATTCCTAATCATCCATCAAGAAATTCAGCTGTTATTTAAAATGCTCTGTTGGGAACGCTCGGTGGTTATTAATTAATAATACATCAGTAAAGCAACAGAAGGGCAGGTAAAGATGCAGGTAGAAGTATGGGCTGGGTCTCTGCTGCCTTCAGAATTGTGGTTATATCTCATTTCCCTGGGGATAGCTCATTCTTGTGACTCTGGGCTCTCCTCTTCATACTCCAGGCACTCTCTGTAGAAAATACTGACTGATGCATGAATTTATGCACAATTCAAAGTGAACCAAAATGCCTGTTAGCATTAAGAGGTGTAAACTGACTCCTAACTTTTTTTCAGTGCCAGAAACCTGTCAGGGACTTGTGAGAAGAGAACACAAAATCACTCAGGAATTCATTTTAAATGAAGAAAATTTAGGGCTAAGTATAAAAAGAGAAAAAGAAAAAAGCACATTAAAATCTACTTTGAAGTGCTGTTATATATTGCTAAAGAGTTTTATAGACAACATTGCCACTTTATTACAGTGCCAGGGAGGGTCAATGCTGTGAAAGTCAGTGCAAACCTGGTGTCAGTGGGGTGTCAGTTGGTCCATCCTGAACTGAATGTTGCTGCTTTTGAAAAAAATAAGGATGAACTGCTGGGAGATTTCCTATATCCACTGCTGGCCCAGAGCTCAGCTCTGTTTGGCAATATTTTTTTGTATTTTTGCCTTCATGCTGATTACCACTTTTGCATTGTGTTCCTATTTCTGTGTGGTAATTGGTAATCTGAAAAATTTACTTGGTGTGCAAGATTTAATATTAGGTCCTGCTGTCATGCTGACAATGAATTAGCTTTTTGGACTCTATCATATGTTCTCAGCAGGCACATATGTAATTAAAATGAGCCCAGTTGAGTTTCATATTAACACTCAAATCACCTTTGGCAAAAGGTCTCTGAGTTCTTTTGGGATTACACTCTAGGGCAATGTAATTACAGTGTCAAGTATAATTTTTACTTTTAAATACTTCTTCATTTACAATAATATTAAACTTTTCCATACCTGGTTCACTTTTGGATTTATAAAGTGATTTTGTTCTAATAAAAAGGCTGCCAGCACAGGCATTCTATTTTAGATGTTATCTTCAACTCTAAGAAAGTTGTGCTGTTGAACAGTAAGCATTTGGTGTCAGGAGACATTGGATTAGTTTACATAAAACGTCATTCCAGAAATTAAGTGTTCTTTCATAAAGATACTGCTTGCTGTGACAATAATGTCAGGGTGATCCAGTGTCACAGAAGAAAGGGTGAGAATGAATGGTGTGTGTGTGGATAAACAGCTCACCTTCTAGCAATTGTGGCTTGAGAAATAATATGAAGAGATTTTTCATAATTCTTTTAATGTCAAAATAAAGATAGGGGAAATTAAATTATATTTGAAAGAAATTGCAGCTCAGGTTTTTTCAATTCTTTTAGCCATCATGGGGGCTTGTTAAGGAGATCAGAGTTAATCTGCATTTCATAGATCAGGGTTTGTTCAGACCTGGAACATGAGCAGAATTTGGCTCAGACATGCTAATTCTCTTGATACTGATTTTACACTGTCCATTCTCCATTGATATCAGAGGGGCTGCAGAGGAGAAGATGGACTGAAATTAATTCAGCAGATGAACTGAATGAAGTTATGTTGCTACTACTCATTA
>VZTT01046881.1:353-12040 GCA_013400855.1 Buphagus erythrorhynchus
AGCAGGACATGATATATTAAGGTTGCTGTGTTTGTTGTCATCCCCTCTTCATTCACTAACGGGATTAGAGCAGGAAGGACTCATGGCCCAGCTGTTCCCTGAGGATTTTCAGCTCTGAGAACTGACACTGAGCACTGCACACTTAAATATTTCACTCAAAAAAAGTACCTCTCTTAAGCAGTTAAGCGTTTTTCATGGAAAAGTAGCAAGTTTGCTTTCACAAAGGCTTCGCTGTGACACAGATCAAAACATTATCCTTAATGAAAATTTGGGCAGGGGAGACGTGGCTGTCTGCTTATCCACATAAAGCTTTTCTCCCTCTCGCTGCACTACACTTAAAAGATACTTTTACTCCTGCCTTACTGTGATCAGCCAGTTGTGTGGCCCATGAGTGGTGTGTGGCATCTAGGATGGATTTTCTTATGGTGGCTCTCTGGTTTTTGGGAGCTGGGCAACGAGTCCCAGGTGTTCAAGTGTCAGTCTCTGTGTTCTCTCAAACATGGTTTGCAAAGCAGCCCCCAAGTCCTGCCCACCTCACTTCCTCTGTTCCACAGTGCCTCTTCAAAGGCCATGGGTCTCCTGCATTCTGGAATTAGGGACCCCTAATTTTCACAAACAACCATCTAAGTTTATTGCTTTTTTCTTAATCCCACTGTATTAGTTTCTAGTTGCAGTTTTTAACAATCCAGTGCAAAGCAGATTAAACTCAGCATCAATAGACTGTGGCCTACTTCTAAAATGCTGTAAAACAAGATACCATCAAAATAGCTGCAAGAAGAGATTTAGATATTTCTTTTTAAATGTTCTGGCTTGATTACGGTAGATTCAACTACATGACCTAATAGTTAATTGTTCATATATTTGAAAAGTATAAACACTTCTAACATTTCAGTATATTTTTACATGAACCCATATAAAGATTAATTTCTTCTCTGTTTAATTATAAAACTTCAGATGAGTATTTTTTTAGGTAGATGTTCGAAGACTAAAGTTATTCAAGAGTTTGAAAAATAAGTAAGATTCATAATTCATCTAGACCACATATGTTTTAATTTTCCTTCAAATAATTTGTCATAGCATTGAATAATTGAGCTAAAGAACCACGGTGAATCAAGGTGCAGTCCCTGTTCTGAAGAAAATTAGTAGGGGTAATAATTTTGGTATCTAAGAAGTAAATATAATGGTGTAATTGTAATTAAAACCATTATTTTTAATTAAAAACTAAATCAGTTTGTAGTGGAAAATATTGCTAGGTTGCTTGGTTGTGATTTTAGGTTAGAAGCAAGATGAAGAGGACAATTATCCAAAAGCACAAATTAACAAAAAAAAAAAAATTCTGTGTAGGAATAACATTTTTGCCTGGATCATGGTGGTTTATTGCTTTTGAAAGTGGTACTGTTTCAAATACTGTGATTTTCCAATTGTTAGGAATCAAAAGGCATTGCTGAGTTTCTTGTGGAAGGAGCTCCTCAAGAATAGCACTGAAGCTATTTTTGTAAATTCAGCATGTACAAACACAAACCCCTAAATGTCCCTGAAGATGTTGATTCTCCTAAAAACAGAGACACATTAATACAGATGAGAGAACTGGCTTTTTGTTTTACCCACTGGGACTTTCAGAGAGTAGAACTCAGTCCCTGAAGTAGCATGTTGCCATCCACCTTTCAGCACAGTTTAAATATAAACTGATCTGACTGCTTTCCATTTCATAAAACAAGGCAGAATGTGTGTATGCTGGGTTACAGATCACTTATCTCTCAAACCAAGAGGAATTAGCATTACAGCATTCCGTCCTACAATGGAAGATAGTGTGCTCAGAATTAAGTAGTTCTATAAAAAAGAGTGTTTCTCTTCCCCTTCCATATTTTATTATTAAATTGTAGAATCCCTTGCATTTGGACCATAAAGGTATTACTGTAAACAGGAAGCCATGAATCATTATTTGTTGTTGAAAAGTGAATGAGTTTGCTAAAATGTTTGCAGATTCTGATTAATCCTTACTTTTATTTTTTAAGAGTAATTCTATAACAGTACAGGAAAAGCAGTAGCAATGTGCCTTCTCTTGTTTCAAAAACAATTGAAAAGATGTTTTAGATTTAAGTCAGAAAATCACTGCATAGGAGTTTGTTAGGATTTTGAAATGAAGGTTAACATTGCTCCCATGTGGCATTGCTAATAGCTGAATCAGGATGAGGGAACTAGAGCGACACAGATTTTTAGATACAATTCATCTTTTTATTGGCTTTGGTATAGGGGTAAAACTGCTTTTTTGTTACTGTCTCCCTTGGATCATTATTAATCAATTCTTTATCATGAAACCAATCCATATATATCTTCATTGTGTCCTGTGAATGTTTGAAACATTTTTTTTCTCCAAAATAAGTCAGAAATATTGATTTAGAATGGAGAAAGCCTGCCATATTTAGAGAACAGGGTATCAAAGTCAAGGTCACCCTGTTTGTGAAGGCTGAATGGACATTGGTTGATTTTTCATTGGAATCTTTTGTTGTATATTCCAGAGTAATTTTGATTTGTTGTATGCTGAGTAAAAAAGTGAATTAAAATTGCTCAGACTCACCCTTAATTACAAACAGTAATTAATATACTTAATAAAAAGGGTTAATTAGCAATGAAATATCTCTCAGCAGACTTTTTGGATACACTGAAATATCTCCTGTAATTGTTAATATTTCCATTCCACGTGAAAGTTTTTTTTTTTAATGCAATTAAGACAATGTTTATTACAATCTAAATATATCCCCATTCCTTTTAATCTTTCAATCTTCCATACACAAAGAATATGTTCAGTAAAATCTGTCATCTTTGACCAGTATTTGTGTTTCTAGTTATCATGAAATTCCTAACATCCTCATTAAGTAATTTAAAAGCATTTACTGCATGGGAATTTTAAAGTATGAGATGCTTTGTAAGGGGAAATACTTGTTCAGCAGAACTGGGGGGATTTAACACGTGTGTCTTCCATTGAAGACTGCATCTATTTACTCAGCTTTTATAGTTACAATTTCCCCTACTTACTAAGGATTTTTGTCAGAATTTCTGAGATTAAATACTGCAGTTTTAAAAATTCCTAGCAAGTTGTATATAATGTTTCTGATTTCTGAAGTGAGCATTCCTACTAAATAGGAGATAGGATATAGGAGAAGGATTTTTGCAGAAACTTCTGTCAAAAGTTATTTGCAGAATATGTCCCCAGATCTTAATTATTTATTTTCTGTATTTTAATGCTTGAGATATAAACGTAATGAAATGTGAGGAGGGATGTCATTCAAAAGTGACAGTGAAAAGGAAAATGTTGGTTCTTATAAGTATTGCTTCTTAATTTTTGTCCTGTGACTAAAGATTATCAGTTTATTAAAGATGAACTTCCACAGGGCTGCTGCTACTGATCCCTTACTTGAATTAAGTAACTTCAGCCTAGCCTTGGAAATAATTACAATTAGTGAGTGGTTTCCTTCAGAGTGAGAAGCAGGTGAGCATGCTGGAGAACCCACATAAAAGCCTTGTGTTGACATATTTGTACCTTGAGGAGCAAGACTGTGTCACTAAACTGCAGGAGAGCTTTTCCAGTGAGTGACACCATTAAAAAGGATTTTTGCAGAAACTTCTGAGTGCTTACAGCAGTTATTAGAGTAAATTGGATATGCACTGTGCCTGTTTAAGCATATTCCCACATATGTGTTTATCCTGAAAGCCAGAGCTGTCCCCAAGTTCTCTTTGCTTGATTGTGATCTCTGAGATGTTACAAACTGCATCAAACCTCAGGGAACATTCTGGTGTTTCAAGGTGTGCCCTTGTCAGCTGCTCGTGGCACACGAGGGGAACCTGCTGGAAATCCTCTGCAGCTCGAGTGGGTGCAGGCAGGATTGTCTTGAGCAGTGGGAAGGGGCTGCACACTGCTCAGCTTCACAGCTCTGAACAATGTCAATAGCTAAAGGAAAACCTAATTAATATGGTTCTAACGTGCTCCTTGAAATGTGGTGGCAGTTGAGCTATAAGCAATGGACAATGACACCATAACCCATTGAAATTATGAGAAACAGGCAGAGTGGGGTAACCTAAATTATGATTCTGTTTGAACGCTAAGGATCAATTATGCTGGCCTTCAAGGCAGTCTCATACTCTGGTACCTTTCCCCTGGAACTTTTCTAAGAAAACTAAAAACCTAGATAGAAAAGAAAAATTTCTTTGACGTTTGTTATGTTTAGAGATAGTATGAGCTACTCACGTTGTATTTTCAGCATTGCAAAGAAAGAGTTAGTTACACAAAGAGTTACCAAATTGTCTTTTAGATGTCCTTTGCATAGACCATAGATTTTCTTTAGTAGCAGTAGTAGTAGTAGTAGTTGTTGTTACTGGAAATTCCTATTAACCGATCTTTGTTTCTGCTTTTCCTTGTTTTGTTGGGTTTTTTAAACTAAATCAAATATCCTGACAATACATAGCTCTGCACTTTTTTGCTTGACATGAATCAGGGAATGAAATTTATTAATTCAATATACTGATTGTCCTGGTCACACAATCCTATTGCAGCTGAGGTGGAGTGGTCTCCAGATATTCTTGACTGCATCTCCCACTCCCTCACCTTGTGTTTCTCTCCCTAAGTGCTCCTGGAAAACAGTCCCAGTGTAAGAAGTGACAACCTGCCTGCCCCAGGACAGCTTAAAAACTGTCAAATATAGTTGCAAGGCAATCAAGTTAAAAGTCTCATTGGTGCTTCTGGTGGCTTCTACAGAGAAATGGAAAATAAATGCTCTGCCCAGCAGCAGAAAGACTTAAGTATTCGTTCCAGAGAATTAAGGACACTTCTAGTGGGGCAAGGGGAGGAGCAGAGCCATCAGTTGCCTGGTAGTAAATATTTTAATGTAAAGCAAGCAGAGCTTAAAGAGCTCGTTTCTCTTCCAAATTTCTTCCAAGTGCAGATTAAATACTCTTGGCTTTCTTGGGGGTAAGATGGAGAAGATGATCTCCCTTGTAGATCAAAATCATTTTCACACATTTATTTACTGTTTAAATATCAAAGCAGCTGGCTATATCTGAAGGATTATTAGGTTTCTTCCTTCACCATGTAGATAGATTTTAAAAAGGAACAAAAAGAGAACTGTTTTATGCATGCAGGATTTCACAGAATCGCAGGGTTGGAACAGACCTTCAAGATCATCAAGTCCAACTCGTGCCCTAACATCTCAACTAGACCATGGCACCGAGTGCCACATCCAGTGTTTTTTTAAACACATATAAACCAGTTCATTTGTGAACACTACACTTTTATTTCTCTAGCTTCTATTAGTTATTTGTGCAGTTGGTAGATACAAAAATTGGAAAATGGTATGATACTTGTGAGGCCTGTGTATATTGACAAGGGATGCAGAATGATGCCTTGCACTTTAGAATTAAAGGGATGTTTATAAAGTATATTTTATATACTGAAATATTCATCCTCTATCCTATATCTGCCAAACAACTCAGCATACGCAAATACATAACTCAGAATACATTGCTTATCTATTTTAATTCGTTTTGCATACATTGCCCATGTGGTGGATTACTGCTTCTAGGTCATGAGCATTATTTCATACTTTATATTTGTGTATATTCAAACTCCATAAATTCTAGCCTTAAAAAACATGTGAGATATATTTATTTTAATATTCAAATACCCATTTTTTTTGGTCACTTGTAATCATATTTTAATGTCATGAAGATTTAGGAATGCTGCAAGCCAGAGGTCATATGAGAAGCATTTAGTGCATCACTACTATTTTTCATTCCAAACTATTCCACAATACTTCATAAAAACTTTTTGTTTTTTTTCTCTGGCACTTTCTTTGGGTTTTTCTTTTGGACAATTGGAATGTTGGAACTCTGCAGTCCAAATCCATGCAGTGAGCAGCCATTTAATGGAATCAATGTGATTAATACTTTAAGAAGATCAGCTGCAAAATATAATGCACATGTCTAAATAGTGCCTTTCATCCTGAAGGGATTCCAAAGTTCTGTACCAAATTCAAGGGACAGAATGTACCAATCTGCCACACAGTAATAGAGGAAACTGCCTACTTCTGTTAAGGCTCATATTTATTCTTCTGTTAGAGATAACCTGCGCACTTACATGAGATCAGCATTTGCATACCTGAAAGTTAATTGCTAAATTATAAATTCTATGCAGACATTAATATCTAATGAATAGCAAGCAATTATATTTTAATAGTGCCTGAGAAAACTGGGATTCCCTGCCCTGAGAATTATGAAATATAAAGCTCTAAAACCAAAGGGATCATAGATAATTCAGTTTAGAAGGAATGTCAGCAGGCCAACTGATCCAACCTTTCCTTCAAAGTAGGGTGGTTTTGAGGTCAGACACCAGACTCAGGCCCATAGATTTTAGGGCAGACCCCCTACAACCCCCCTAAAGGCTGTTACCTCTCAGTGCCCTTGCTGTGCATCCTCTGCAGTGTATTGAGCTGCTTAAGCAGTTCAGAACATCTGCTTGTTCTCACTGCAGCTCCCTACTTGTGTATTTGTGTGTGTGTGCACAAATCCCATTCCCTCACATCACTGAATTCAAACTGAATTTGAAATACTGATGAAAACAGCTATTAAGTAGCACTGACAGAAGGGGAGCAGTTCTGTTTGGTCACTTTAAATGCTAACTTGGCTTACTGGGCATTTTGATTGACTTAAACTGCTCAATTTGGTAACGATTTTTGTATTTTAAAGGAGTTATGGTCAAAGAAATGCAATTAGCATTTGGAGAAAAAGTGTGCAACATGTGATTTTTATTTTTTATCTTTGTGGAGGTTCTTATCTAAGGAGGAAAGGAATTCATTCCTCTTCTATGCAATATGTGGAGGATCTGTGAAGTGAAAAAAGTATTTTGAAGCTAATGACTGTACTGAGAATGTCTTCCTACAAGAATCCTAAATTGCATTAAGTCTAAATTACACTGTGATTAGGTTAGATATTCTTCCAAACATGAAGTCAGTGTTTTGCTTGTTGCCCTTCAATTGACTGAATTTACACATCCTGTCTGATAGGTCATTTTATCATTATGCTGCCACAAAACTATTTAAATAGATGTTATTTTAGAGATAAATTCAGCTTGAGAAGGCTTCTTTCTCAGAAAGGATATTACATATTACAAAGGATGATGCCAGTGCTTGTATGTGGTATCAAAAACATTAATACAATAAAAGATTATGGCTGTGGTAGTAGTTTTATGAATGCAATTTCACCTGGAATTGTATTCTAAATGGATTTTGTTACAGTAAGATTAATTTGAAACATCCAACTATCTTAAATACAAATTTTACTGCATCTTTTATATATCTTTTTATTGGGCATATGAATAGGAGTTGGATATGAGTCTTGTTTGAAAAGAATACACTGTGTAACTCAAATGTGCTGGTAGGGTCAAATTTTAGCTCCTGCTCAAAATTTCAGCAAATAACCTGCTTGGCCTCAGGAAGGAACTGTGTGGCTCTGCTGCAGCAGTTTCTGAACTTATATTTCACATAACTTCTTTGCTCATGCTGGTGCTCAGTTGAAACTCGTCACCTGATGCTGGTGAAGCCATGTTGGGTTCTGTGCAGGAGGCAAGGTGTCTTTGTGCTCACATTAACAATTTTGGGGTGCAGAGAGAGCCCTGCCTGGCTGTCACAGAGCACTTGGACTTCAGCATTGCAGAGGCTTCTCAGTCTGATGACTGACCTTCCCATGAGGCAGTGTCCCTTCCTTCTGGAAAATGTCTTTTCTATGTGTAAGGAGCCCAAATTCTGGGCTCAGCTGAAGCTCTGTGTGTATACCCAGCATTCTGAGCAGACGTGGACATTTGATTTTCAATCTATTTGGTTTCCTCAAGTCTCAGGACAGTGTAGCACAAGCTGTCCCCCTTTTCCCTGCCCAGCTGTTGGCAGCTTGGAGATGGTCACACCAAAAGCTGGTGACAGAGAACTCTGTTGGTTGTGCACAAGAGGGAGACCTCGAGGGTGTCTTCCCCCCAGGTCACAGGAGCCCCTGCTTGAGTCACTTAACATGAAGTTGAGGAACATGGAATGTTCTGGGAGCAATTCCATGTTAACAAATCATGAAGCTCTTGCACCCCTGGAGTTTTCTTCAACCTTAAATTTTTGTGACCTATGTTGCAACATGAGCTTCCCTCTCTGTTTTTCATTGTGTGTCTCTGCATCTTTGGGTTTTTTTGTTCTTTTTCTTCAGAAAGGTCCAAGTGACTTTACTTGAGACTTACTTTTTCACACCAGCAGTTCCCTTTTGTATGATCTTTACTTCTCTTCTAAACAGTCATGCACATTTTCTCCTATTTCTGTGTTTTGTTTGGAGAATTGGATGTTCCCTGAGTTCCTGCCCTTATGTGTAAAAGACTGGAATTGCAGAGATAGATAGTAGATAGAATTTAGGGGGAAATTCTGTTATGACATACATATCCCAGGCAATTTAAGAAATCTTACTTAAAATTCCTAATTGTTTGTCTGCACAGGAGGTATTGGAATGGAGGGCTCTTTAAACGGCTCTTTAAACAGAGTTTTTGGGTTTTCTTTTTTTTCTTTTCTTTTTTTTTTTTTTTTTCCAGCCTGTTCAGTAAGGGAAAATGTAGTTGGGCCAGTTCTGTAGTTCTTACTCAGGCATGTATTCATCTGCACAGCATATCTGCAAGTAGATATTTATTCTTTACTTCTTTGTTTGATGTGTAGCTTAAAGAAATATTTAGGGTGTTGAGTAGTTTTAAACAAAATGTTTTCTCTAAAAAATAAAGGAAAATAAGAAGCAAGCAGCCAGTCAGAGCATGCTGCTGACAAACACTTGAGTACCACAGAGAAGCTCCTGCTCTCTCTGAGCCTTCTCTGGAAAGCAGCAGCTGTGCTGTGGAACGTGAGCAGTGGCACTGCTGCACTGAGAGCCTGGCTTCATTCTCAGCAATTTGTCAATCAGTGTCATACCCTGCTTCAGAGCCTCTGCATGGCTCCAGCCCATTCTGGAACTGTCCAAACTCACTCACAGGGGCCTCACCTCTCACTCAACCAACACTCTATTTCATTGACATGTGTTTAGTTCTGTGTTTGGGGTTTGAGTTTATTTCAGTTGAAATATTACTCTGTAGAAAATTACTTGTGCGTGTGCCTACCATAGCAATGTGTCATTTTTATTTGTATGCCCTTTCTTTGGCTTTAACTAAGCCCTGCAGGATTTGGAATTGAAGGATTAAAAAATAACAATAGCAAATAAAAAGCATAATTTTATTTTCAATGTTGCTAGGTACCTCATTCTATGTACCTCATTTATTATTTGCTAGATAGCTGTAGGCATACCAGCAGCTCACTGAAGGAATGAAGAGAAAATATGAAAACAGTGATTATCCTCTAAAATCCAAATTAAACAGGCTATTGTCATTACTGCTTTTATGTCATTACTCTAAATTCTTTAGGTACCGTCATATCCCAGACTACTTTTATTTGCTGCAGTTCTGTAGTTAACAGCTGTAATGAGAAGAGGAGGATTGAAATGTAATTTAAATGTTCCCCTTGAAACCTGTGTGCATCCTGTGAGTGAGGAAACACTGTGCTGTAGAACATACTCTTCACTGCAGGGCTTCTTCACCCACAGGACCACCTGGTCCAGCCTCAGCTGAAGTCACTGGAAGGGCTCCAGTGACTGCCAGCAGGCTTTGTATCAGGATGTGTGAAATGAGGTCATGTGGAAGGATAAACATGAGATCTCATATTGCAGACTGTAGCTGTGCACATGTGCACTGCATGGGGAGAGCTGCTGGGAGCCCACTCTGCTGGAAGATGCTGTTTGGAGAATAAATGGCTGATGGCATAGGATCAGAAGGACTTGAAAGACACAAGCTCTTGATTTACTTCTATTTTTCCATGTACAAACTGAGCAGAGGCTAAAAGCATAATGCTTTTCTCTAAGTGGCTCTGAGATACCACTTAGAATTTTTTTCCCCTTCATCTCTCCTATTCTCTTTTTTTCTTTTAATTATACTAAGAGGCTAACTCTTCCATCAGAGTTTGGAAACTTTAAAAAGAGCAAGATTTCTCTAACTTCTCTTTCCCTGGCTGCTCTTTCCCTTCTTTTTTTTTCAGAAAGATTTGCCCCACCTTAAGTGGGAGTTCTGATGATTCTGACTGAAACCACAAATTGGTTGGGCAGATTTTATGTTTTAGTTTACTTAAAATGTTTGTTTTGGAGTTTAAAGTAGTTTATGCAATGGAAAATCTATACATGTGTGGGAAGCTGGACATGTGGACTTGTATATCTGAAGTTTGGGAATAACAGAGTAAAAAGGTATTCTGTGCAGAATTTATCCAAAATTGGATTAGAATTCTTGATGTACTGCCTGGATACTGGAAATTAATTTGCCAAGTTCAAAAATGAACTAATCACCTTACAATTTAATCTCAGAATAATTTCACTGTAGATGAAACCTGGGAGTATTCTCTTGTAAATATATCCAGTACCCTCTTTTGAACCAAGAACAGTCCATATTATGGTTTTTGTTTTCATAGTGATTCTGATTCTGATATCTCTCATATGCTCGTCACAGATTCCTGATGCAACACTGGAAAATGTTCTGAAATCTTTCTTACTGTTTTAATTGTGAATTCATATGTACCTGTAGTAAAGCTCCCAACTTCCAATTCCACAGGCAAGCTGGAGATAGAGAGGAGGGGGGCTGCTTTAGTGTTTCACCTTTAGCAGCAGCTAGAAAAGTGTGAGACACTCGAACTGCTGTTGCCTGTACTCTGCCTGTTCTGTGAATAAATAGGTTGTCAATCTAGCACTTTAAGAAAGCACTTTATTCTTTTTTAACCTTGCTTCTTGACATTTTCCATTAAGCATACTGTAATGGAAAAGATGAGGAGAATTTCTCTACACACCAGGAATAGCAACCTGTCTGCTTAGCACGAAGGGCCCTTTTCTATGCGGTGACTGAGAGCTTCATCCCACGCTGGATTGCTCCTTGAGATGAGATGCTGATAGCCCTTCCCTGTGTGGCTGTGGCTGCCTGGCTCTGGGAGAATTCCCCAGCCAGCCAGGAGGCAGCACACTGCTGAGTGTGGCTGCAGAATGAAGGCAGGCTCTGCAAAAGCACCGAGCACTGGGTGTGCTTCCTGCAGTGAGCCTGCCCAGCAAAGGCCATCTGTCCAGCTGTGCCTCTGAGCCTTGGCTGAGGCTCTGACAGCTCCTCAGGCAGGCACTTTGTCACCTTGTCCACTCTCCAAATCCCTTGATGGCCACCAAGCCCATGAAGTATGTGCAAATCCTCTGTGTACAGAAGATGTTCATCAGTAATAATCAATGCTTACCTGCATTGGTAGGAAGATTTTAATAGAAATAGTCAGTGCAATTTATAAATATAAATATATATATATATAATATAGTATATAATATATAGTGTATAATATATAATATATAATATATAATATATAATATATAATTAATATATAATTAATATATAATATAATTCATTTTCTACAAGAAAACTGTTATTACTACATCATAATGGAGCTCTGTTTTCTGGTTGGTCCAACACACTAGAATGCTATAAAGATTCTTGCTTGAAGAAAGGAAAAACCAGAAATACATATGTGCACATAGACATGTACAGAAACATAACCATGCAAAATACCTAATTAGTTGTC
>VZTT01046883.1:1324-16117 GCA_013400855.1 Buphagus erythrorhynchus
CTGGGCTGCAAATGCCCAGTGCTGGCTCAGGTCCAATGTCTGATTCACAAGCAGCCTGAAGTCCTTCTTTACGGCGCTGCTCTCAATCCCTTTATCTCCCATCCTGCATTGAAACCAGGATGCCCTCAAGCCATGTGCAGGACCTTGTTGAACCCAATAGCATTTATTAGAAGCATGGGCCTGCTTCTACAGCTTGTCCAGATCTCTCTGGATGACATCCTGTCCTTCAGGTTTGTCAGCCACATCACTCAGCTTGGTGTTGTCTGCAGACTTGCTGAGGGTGCATTCAATCCCATTGTCTGTGTCATTGATGAAGATATTAAACAGTACTGGACCTACTTGCATCATGTCAATGGCCATAATATTTTTTCAGTATCTGTTCAATTTAAAGATGAACAAATAAAAAAGCATTTAAACCCCAATAAAAATCTCACAAAATATGTTTGTAGGATGAAGGCCAGCATGGCCTAACGCCTCCTTCCACTTCACAGCAGTTGTGTGTTGTGAACACTGTGGGTGTTCACTTCAACATGATTAGGTTCACAGAGTGGCAGAGAGATGGGAAAGATGCTTTGCAGTAATCCAAACTTGTTGTGCTAGCAATGTTTTTGACAGAGAAGCTGGCAATAATCTGAATATTTTTGTCCCAAATAATGAATCTTGCATCTGAAACTGTGTTATAGAAAACAGTAACTCCTCTGCGGGCCAGCTCTCCATCTGGTGTAATTTGGCATAGCTCATCTGGCTATAATTCATCAGAGGCTATAGGGAATTTTTTTGCATTTAGAAAATAGTATTAAAGAACAAAGATGTAAATAAAAAAAAAAACAGAAAGAAAAATCAAGAGTAAGAAACTTTAAATTAAAATGTTCTTTTACAGATAATCTGGATAATACTGGGCACTTCTGTATTGCATTTTTTTTTAGTATTATGCCTATTCCACCCTTGACTTTATTATTGGACTACTAGTTTCAGATATAGAAGTCTATAAAAGCAAGAAGGTGCTGTGAAATTTTTACTTAATGAGATAAAATTTGTCATGGAAGATGATTTTTGGCACAGCTTAATTTAAACCACAAACAGTTAGAGGCTGCTTTCAGTCCACCCAAAATGAAATACTTTGTTTTGGCTTATGTTTAGTTCCAAAATCACGTAAGAATTGTTCTGTGTTGCTGCTAGCATGTAGTCAACTCTTGCCAGAAGAAATATGCATCCAAATATACACTGGTTAAAGACAGTACCTTCAAAGAGCTGTTCAGCACATATTCTTTTAATTTTCAAATAAAGACAACTAACTTAGAACATAAGCATAGAACCAAAATTCCAAATTAAGCAATAGGCTTAATTAGGCTTATATATGCCCTGATAAGCCTCACTCTATGTCTGCATAGAGTCAAGACCTTTTCAATTTATTACTTTTCTAGAGAATAATTTTTTAGAATTTGGATTTTGTTTAGTTAAGTTTTGTACATTTTTAAATTCTTGTTGCATTTGAACATTTTAATCAACCACTGTGGTATCAGGAGATGAAATTATGTCATTGTTATTACTGGTTATTGTTTGGAATCTGATCTGAAAACCTGTTTTCTCCTTAATTCTGCTCACATGATAAAAATTGGGAATCTTAGAGATCTGTCTGGATTTGTAATTTAATACTTTGCCAACGAGAAAAAAATTATTTGGATTATGTAGCTGAATCAAAGCAGCTGTAGAAGTATAGTACTTGTTGAGAACAGATGAAACGAAAAGAGTTACGTGCAGGTATAGTCATTTACTTTTTAAATTTATTTTTAGAAGTCCTAGACTTTCTGGTTTTGACAAAAATGTCACAATTAATCAACCTTTCTAAACTAACTAAACTAAAATCTGTCACTTTAGCATTAATTTGGACTGTTCCTGAGTTTTTTTTTTTTTTTAATATAATGCAGATGGATGTGATATTTAGAGTAAGATAATAAGGACGTGGGATGTGGTCTTTTTGACCACTTTTACGTGACCAAATGAAAACCTTTCATCAACTGAGCTGTTGTCCAGTGGGTTAAAATCTTCCCTGAATAAATTTTGACATTTTCTGTCAGGTACAATTTCTCAGAAGTTAACTAACAAACTTTTTTATCTCAACATAGTGTCTGAAATGACAATTTTTCTTACTTTTAATGAAAGGCAATAGAACTTACCTACTTGCTGAATTCTCCTTGATCTTACTGATGAATTTGTGATAATATGCCAGGGAGCTGAATGTCCTTCCACAGCCTTGCAACTGAATTTCACCTCAGGAAATGTTATTCTGATTCCTGCAAGAAAAGGGTTGTATTTGTAGAAACTGAGCAGGTGATACCTGCCTTCAGGGCAAAGGAAACCTATATATGAGAAATTCTTTCACAGTGATGAAAAAAGCGAGGACAAAACAGAAAATCTATTTCTTCTGTAATGTTGTGAATCATTACCACTGATACACTCAGATGTTAGACACAGTTTGCCCTTTCAGACACCCTTCAGACAGGGCTTCAGAAATAGAATTATGTCGTAGTGAGATGTTCAGTCTGGATACCAAATCTTTGGATTTCTCTTAAATGCTTAACATTATTGCAGTTCTCATCCCTAAATTCCTGTTCTCACATTGCCTAATTTAAATTTGTGCAACTGCTCTTATTTAAGCAGAAGAAAAATAGGTAAAGTTTGCGTTGCAGTATTATTCAATTTATATAGAACTGTTTTACGAATGTATGTGTAGAGAACTTTCGGAAAATTTCACTGAATTTTTCTTTAAAGGGGTTGCATATGGTATGTAAGCTCACATGATATTGTATATCAGTTTGTCCTATAGTAGAAAATGCTTAGAGTACAGAAAGATTAATCTTCTATGATTCCTTATATTAACATTATGAAATCTTCTTATATAAAAATAGTGGTATAAGTTTGTAATTTATTGTGAACTCTGAAGGTATTTGCGGTTTGTTGAATGAATGCTTTTTGAAGAGTAAAGCATGTATTACAGTCTGTTAAATCAATTAATATGTTCATGTAAGGAAATGGTACATATTTCTTTTACTTATGTGGTCTTGGAATTTTTAAGGAAGATAATCAAGCACATCTGCTGCGGTATTTTCACCAGAATTTAAACAATTGAAAAAACTTTAAGATTACTGCCCCAATTTGTGATATTGACATAGTAATAAATCACTGCATTTATTCCTATAATGTCAAAAGGAAGCTTAGTTTTGATTGCTTCTAGATTTTAGAGTTGCCTTGATACAGAAAGTATATGCCCGATTTTCACAAAAACTAGCCTCCTGAAAATCAGGGCTATTAAACATATCAAGTCAGGGACCAAAGATTAACTTCTGAAAAGGAAAGTCATCTTGCATAAACAGTCGAAAGAAGAGAAACTGTGATAATGAATTTAGTTTAAAGATTAGAGAAAATGTTTCAAAGTATATTTTTAAATATACTTTAGAGAAAATATAATTAAAATTAACTAAGTTTTAAAAAATATGTATTTTCATATGATAAAGCTTACCTATGTACTGATCTCCTTCAAGGTGGCAAAATAACTCCTATTTGAAATATTGATCTTGTTTATTTTGAAATCCTTTTGTTACTTGTGTGTCTGTTTCTGGTTAAAATCTGTATGGTTTGTTGCAGTACATGGCGTTTGGGAGGAATGGTCACCTTGGAGTTTGTGTTCATTCACATGTGGTCGAGGCCAAAGAACTAGGACAAGGTCATGTATACCTCCCCAGTATGGGGGAAGATCATGTGATGGACCTGAAACACAGCACAAACCTTGCAATATTGCACTCTGCCCTGGTGAGCTCATACAGCAACTCTCTGCTTTGTTACTGTGCATCTAATGTGGGTTGTTTATGATTTCTTTTATAGCCCTTTGCACATAGGAAAAAAACCATTATCCAAAGTGATTAGTTTGAGCAATATTGTTCATAATTCTAACTGTAGTGGTTAAAGTATATAGTCAGGATGGTAACTGTTCAAGACAGATGCAAACAATGTTCAGTTTCTTTGAAGTACTCTCTCTGTAGGGCGCAGTATGTTGTTGAGAACAGATATGTTCAACGTATCATACACAACAGTATGTTGTGTAGGAAGTCGTGATTCAGAATGGGTCTCAGAGAACCAAAAGGCAAACAACTTCCTGAGTGTGGCTTAAAGAGACATTCAGAGGTCACATAGTTTGTGTCCACTATACCTGTATGAATTATGTTTGCTTAGAGGTTCACTTTAATTATTTATTCATCATATGACAAGCATATTTGTGAAACTATAATACTTAAATTGCTAATTTATTCAAAATGGATATTATTTACATGTGTACAGACAGAAAGGCTCACACAAGTTAGGGCATTATTTGAATCCCCGCTAAGTTTTGTAGCACAGATTTTAGGTGCCTCATTTCTGGTAGTTACGTGCTAAAGCAATTTTTAAAAATTGCCACTAACCAAATAAACAATGCATGGGCTTCATGTTAAACTGTCCATCCACTAAAATTAAAGCTTAATAAAAAATACTCTTTCAAAATTGATTTTTAACTTTTTGTCTTTAGATTGTCATTAATTTAGACTAACTTTTTCAAAATGTAAATACATATAATGCATCAAATTTGCTTCAGTATTGTGAAGAAAAACAAAAGATATTACACATAATCTGTCAAAATAAGCAATTATTTGAGAACTTTGGATTTTGAGCCATCATTTGTACCTAAATGACTTTTAGAGGCACTTCTATACTGTTACATTTAAGAGCAACACTTTAAGACTTTAAGTCTTTGTTCAATATTAAGATTTTCTGCAATTTGCATTTTCAATGTATTAAGGTAATCTTCATGTTGAATTCTCCATTTTTTAGGGTATTTCTGAAATAGAAATATCTTTCTCCTAAAGATAAATAAGAGAGAGATGTATGAAATATATACGAGAAGCCATGGAATGAGTTTTCTCTAAAGACAGCATAATAATTGATTTGATCTTTCCTACCCTAAATAATACTATGTAGCAACGAATAAAACTGAAGAGGGTGCACTGAAATGTAATTTCCATAATGTTTTCCTCTTCACATAAACCTTCTATGATTAATGAGGGAAACTAGCATCCATGTTTGGAAAGATTTCCATTTTTTTCTGAATAAATTATCAGGGCACAGCTTCATAGCTTCAGAGGCATCTGCATTGAGAAGTGGTTCACAACCAGGCATTACATAGAATATTTAATACAGAACTTTAGGGAAAAGCTTCGGAAAATCTCTTCCTTTAATTCACTGGTGCTGAGATCCTAGGCCCGGGATATGGATAGTGTCTTTGAAATGTTCTGTTGGTAATGTCTGACATTAGCAAAATTGTTTACTTCCATTATTCACTGAACAGTGATGCACCCATACAGAACAGTATGTTTAATCATTAACTTAAAGATTCTGCTTTCTATTTTAGATATTAACACCATCAGCTTAGGGAGCTGCTATTCCAACTCCCCTGTAGAAGAATCCTGAAAACAGGGTTTGGCAAGTGCACCAAGTGAAATTTCTTGTTTGAGTTGGGGTGCTTATATAGCACTAGTAGTTATAGAACCAGGTTTTCAAGGACAAGTATTAATCTAAATTGTATTAGAACCTACATTTTGAGATTATATTTAACTGCAGGGGCAATGAGGAACTGATGATTGCCACAATCTCTATGAATGCAGGATCCTGAATTAGCACAATTAGTCATAACACGTTTCGTAATGCTTGCCTGTTTTTAAACTTACTGTCTAGTCCTATTATTATGGGCCATATCATTTTTAACTTGTATGGAGGCATAATTGCTTTATGTTTTTCATTGTCTTGATTTTTAATATTTTCATTTACCTCAAGAAGCTTTCTGGTATACAAAATTATTAATAACAGTCATTAACCTTTACTCAGAAGAATATTCATCCCAACTCAAGTGCCTGGGCAAATACAAATTACTAAATACAGAGCTATTTCCACCATTTCCATTTTGTTCAGACATTTAACTTGACAAATTCAGAGAGGATTATGCAATATGCAAACACAACAGCAGATCTGATAAGGAAGGAAGGCAGGCAGGCAGTTTCTGTCCTGCTATATTTTATCTCAAAAGAATGTTGAAGAACTGGGATCATTTACCTTACAGGGAGGATGAATGATAAAAATATATTCAGCATTGTGAATACAGAGAAAAGAGGCTGCATGTGAGCAAAGTGGTAACTCCCGTTTTCCTTTTCCTGTTCAGCTAAAGACATCTGGTTTCACCGTCAGGACCAATAACTTCATAATCTGACCTATCTGAACTATCACTATAGCTCTTATAAATCACTTCAGAGGCCTCAGGGTTTATTTATATGATACAAGAACAGCCCTGACTTTTGCCTTAAAAGACCAGTCTTTTTTACGAGCCCTTGTTTTTAGTAAGGCCCTTCAAACGGTATGTGCCCAAAATCATTATTTATCCCTTTTGATATCAGTGTACAATTAGAGGAGATGGGATGCTCTTTACTTGAAGAAAAAGGAAAACAGTTTTGCACTAGTTTAAAGCAGCTCTTAGCGTTGGTTTCTGCATTTGACTGCCATAAGCAGCCAGGCTGGGCCCAGCCGCAGGGGCTGTGGTCAGCTGCCTGGCTCCGGTGGTAACTCTGCTGTGTCCATCTCTCTTGCGGCGGCCGTGGCAGTGGACGGACAGTGGCAGGAGTGGAGCCCGTGGAGCCAGTGCTCGGTGACCTGCTCCAATGGCACCCAGCAGCGGAGCAGGCAGTGCACGGCGGCGGCCCACGGCGGCTCCGAGTGCCGCGGGCCCTGGGCCGAGAGCCGGGAGTGCCACAACCCCGAGTGCACCGGTGAGTACGCGGCGAGCGGGCCCGGCTGGAGGTGTTCCTGTGTCACCTGCTCCAGGTGACCCTGCCTTGGCAGGGGTGCTGGACTGGATGATCTCCAGACATCCCTTCCCACCCTAACAGTTCTGTGATTCTCTGAGTCCTGGGGCCTCATTCTTATTTACCTGATGATAGAAAAAGCTGAAGAATGTACCCTGAAAGGCTGCATGAAGGCTGCACATCAACATTTTGGTTTTATTGCTGTTTGAAGGACATACAGCAGTTTTAGTCAGATATTTTTGAAGCCTAAAGAACTTAAGTTTGAACTAGAACCTAGTTCATGAACCTAGAAAGTGAATATGTATGAACTGATTCCCTTTTGTGCTAAGACTACGTCACGAACCTCTGACAGTACAAAAGCAATCTTTCCAGGGTGTGTAGATTCTATATGGATTTACCTTTCAGCCTCATTTGCTTTGTCAGAGCATGTAAAAATCAAGATCTTAAAATACCACATGGAAAAATGTTTTTACTTAGTTTTCTCTAAGGGTACTTAGGCATATTGTAAATGTATATTGTTAGTGTACAACAGCACTACACAAATTTTTAGAAAGAGTAATTCTCCATTAAGACTGTCATCATATCACCACTGTAATTATATTTTTCCAAACAGCAAATGGCCAGTGGAACCAGTGGGGGCACTGGAGTGGCTGCTCCAAATCCTGTGATGGTGGCTGGGAGAGGCGGATAAGGATCTGTCAAGGTGCTGCTGTGACTGGGCAGCAGTGTGAAGGAGCCGGAGAGGAAGTCAGACGCTGCAGTGAGCAGAGGTGTCCTGGTGAGATGAAAATATAATTGCTGATATTATTTACACTACAGTATGGCTTACGTCAATGGGCATCTTTAGGAAAGACAAGATCAATGTCTGTCTATTACCCAGTAGCCATAAAGAGCCATATCTGGCCTTGCTTTAGACAAGTCACTGCTGGTCTTCTCAGTAGATTTCTGTATATGCAGCTAGGTGCAAATTAGCCCTATTAGACATATGAGCCATGCATCATGTTTTGAATAAAGCAAAACACCTTAGTAAAAAATAATTTTCATTAAAAAAAATTGCCTAGGAATGCCTGTAGTATTTGGAGCATGAACAATTTGCTACAAAAAATCTCTTTGAATGCACTGTATCTGAGAATATCAGGGCTGGTTTTGTAATTTGGAATTCCTTTTATCCAGTGTACAGCTGACATCTCTAGTACATTTGGGGTAAATTTCAGTACAGTAAAAATAAGGGGATAAAGTGAGCCTTACCATATTGTAGGGAATGAATGAATGAATATGTGAGCAACATTTTATAAAAAGGAAAGTAATTTTAAAAGAAAGGCACATCTTTCTATTATTAAGCATTAATATAATGCTTAAATATCACTTTTTTAATATAACGCTTTCTATAACTTTTGACTTTTCCCTCCCAACAGATTTAAGTCTTTCCCACTAAAAGCTTATAAAAGTGTACATTTGAGCTTCTTCAAAAATGATGAATAAAGAAGAATATCTGGTGAATCAGATAGTATTCATCATAAACACACATTGTCCTAAACTAAAAGAATGCGTTATTGGATAGGTGAAAGATAAAAAAATAAGGTGTTAGTACGGTAGGATGTTTTAGCCATTCACTTGGGAAATTATGTGATCTGAACTGCAAGCCAGGAAGCAGCAAAAAATCAATCTAGCAATCTAACTTCTGGACATTTTGCTGGCTGTGTTCTCTGGTAGTCAGAGAAAGACTTAAATGGCAGGGATGCTTTGGGTCAGGAAGTGAGAATTTTATCGGATGTGAATTTTATGTTATCAAGCCCATATTTTTCATAGGCAGCATGTTTATCCCTTGACAGCCATCAAAGAACAGTTTTCAAGGTATTTGTAGTAAAGTAGAACAATTAATCTCATTGCATTAGAAGAACAACAAAAAGACTATTTGTAGTTAGAAAGTTATAACACTACACTCTAGAAGTTAACTGAATTTAACTTACTTTTTAAATGATCTCTTTAATTTTAATAAAAATTTCATTATTTGAAAAGCAGTAAAAATAGTATTTGCATTGGATTCCTAAGCAAACTAATTTCCATAGGTAAGTGCAGACTTCCTCTATAAAAGCACAACACTAATAGAAGATTAATATGAATCTTCCCAACAAGCAGTCAGATGAACTAGATGCTGCTTATAAAACCATTCTTGAAATAATTTGCTTTTGTATATTTAAAAGTAAAACCATACTGCTGCAGTCCAATTTTCAAAGGTTGCCACCTGCTGTTAATAAAGTACTTTACAGATGTATTTACAAGTCAAATGCACAGAGCTTTATTTGCCGTTTGGTGAATTTATTTGTTTACTTGATTAATTCCAGATTAGATTTAGTGTGCTTATACAAACCATAACCTAAAGCACCTTTTAATAAGCTATGCTTGTGCAGACTATTAGACATGAATTACAGATTTATTTGCCTCTAGACTGACATTCACTGAAATAGTCTCAGATTTAAATGTAGAGAATGGATAATTTGTAATTAATTTTATAAAATTATATATACAGATTTACATTCTATAAACAAGAAGTAAAATTGGAAAGTACTATATAGAGTTGTTCAAAGTGTAAGCAAATTTCATTATTTGTATGTTTTTCTTCCTAGCCCTAAAATAGCTTAGAAAAGCTATTTTTGTCTCACTGGTTTCTTGTTCTTTGTAAGCCACTGAAAAATGTGAGAAACTACAATGTTGATCCTTTTTCTTGTCTTAGCATTGCTTTGCATAAAACAAGATCCTCAACTGTGTAGAGCCACGTATTATTTTTGTTAAGGGTATGAAGCGGCACCTGCTTGTAAGACCCAGAGGTCTACAGACTTAAAAAAAGTTAAATTATAGCTGCTTTAAACTGTGTAAGCAAAAGACTAGTAAAGCCTTTTTTTATTATAGTGAGTGATGTTAATAAGATGCTTTACTAACAGAGCTGTTTACTTGATAGCTGAAAATCTCGCCTGGACATTCTGTAATTTGAGTTCTGCATTATCTGAATATTATAGAAAATTTTCTTCGTAGTTTATCAGTGATTCTCTTCAAATGGCTGGAGCATGGAGTGAATTACTTTCAGCAGCATTAAGAGAGGCAGACTCAGAAGTACTGTCTGTGAGGTGGGGGTCCAAAGTGACGCAGAGTGCCCAGGCAGGTGCAAAGGAGAGCTGCTTTATTCCAAAAATCTGGCCTTTTTAAGCAATTAGCCAGTTTTAAATCATGACAAATATAATTCAACCAACCACCACACACCATGATGTGAACACGTGATGGTTACATAAGTTGTTTTTCTACCTCTAATGCAGCCAAGTCACTTTCCCATGGTCCTTTTCTGCTTAGCCAAAGTAGCAGGCCTGAGCCATGATTTTCCAGGGCCTTCCCTTTGTAAGGTTTTAACTATGTGCAACAACTATCTAAAACTTTGTTTCTCAAAAAGCTTGGTTTCTGAACAAATTTTGAGTATATTTCTTTGTGATTTCTTTTTATTCACAGCTATAAATTTTAAAACTATTGTTTTTTCCTTCCATTGTGTAATAATCTGGGAATGAAAAACGAAGATCTGAAGATATTTTGGGTTCAGTTATTGCTGCTTTGTTGCATCCCAAATGTCTAAAGTTAAATTTTACTCCTGGTAGGTCAACAGTACTCTGAACTCAAAATATTTTTCTCTGAAGGATAACTTCAGAAAATTGGAAACAAATCAGAGAAAATTAAAAAAGTTTCTATATTTGGTAACTGGCTAGTCACTCAGGAGTCACAGCAGAAAACTTACACAAGATGAATGAACACTGTGTCATAATGAATAATGTCATAAGAATAATGGAGACAGCTAGGTAACAAAAAAAATTGCATCTGATAAGAAGTTACATGGCAAGATGATCAGAAACTTGATAGAAGAATGTGTAAGAGAAAAAGGCAATTTCCACCAAATGTGTCAGTGAAAATGAAGAAATGGGAGAACCAAAACCAAAATGCAGCAGTATACAGGATAGACTACTGTAAATTTATTTTTATAAAAATAGGACTATGTTCTTATGACAGCTTTAAGAATATATCATGTTTCAACAATACAGTTTTGGTTTCCAGAGCTACCTAATTCCCTAATAGTTAAATCTATATTAACTGTGTATATGTTTCCAATATTAATGCTTTACCTGGATTTTACTCCTACTCCTCCTTTACTACTACAAAAAAAGATTGTCAGCATTTTTCTTATAAGGATATTTTCAGTAGCATAAAGCCTAATATGGGAGCACTTTCGACCAAAATATAACTGAAAACAATGCTAGACTATCTTGTTAGTTAACAGAAAGACAAGAGTGCACAACTGCTTGTGCACAAGAGTGCCCAACAACCAAAGAGTAGCTAATCATTTCCCACCAATGGTAGAAGTTTTTTTTTCACAACAGTGTTAGATAAGATAGAATAGGAGAAGGGAGAAAATTCAAATAATTCAAATTATATTCATCTAAATAATAAAATTAAACCTTTGGGGTTTATTTTTGTCTCTGATTACAACACTAAGACATCCAAAAGCTTTTTTCCTATTGCCTTTGTTTATGATAATTTTGCCAGGGGCATTGAATTAGGATTCAAGGGAGGACCTGTAGTTCTACCATCATTTGAGCTACTGTGTGCTGTAGGCTAACTTGCCTCACCCTTTTGTTACCCTTTCCCATGTTAGTTATCTGCCCATGTAGATGGTAAAATCTGTGAGGCTGCATGTGTCTGTTGCTTTGTGTGTTGTATGAGCTTCCACAGATTCCAGTTGGGTCGATTGCCTCAGGGAGATGCACATATTCTCTCCAGTAATGTCAGAAGAAGACTGTGCTTCTAGACCACTGACTTTGTTGAATATTTGTGTTTAGAGGGGATGAATTCAGGCCTGTCATTAAAGGGTTGTAACGTGGTACATTTGAATGCATGCTCTGTGTGGAAAGATGCTGCTGATTCACATAATGACTGAAAGAGGCCTGCCTTTTATTTGCCAATGATAGCAAATTTTACTTAAGTATTTGCTATTTGCTTCTAAATTCTAGTAGTTCTCCATGATTTTGTACAGCAAATTCATATTTATCTGTGAGTGTGTTATGAATTAATTGTGCCATAGTTGCAGAAATTCTTGAACTGGTCCTGAAGCCAGCAGGTTCAACAAGGCTTTTTAATTCAGATATGGTACCACTCCAGAGTGACTATAATGCCTTCATGAGCGACACGGGTTGCAGCCTCACAGATGCTTTAATGTGGGTGGATGCCTGATGAGTAAGCTCTGCCAGATAGGTTTTAGCTTTGGGAAGAAGGAGTTTGTTTTTATCCACATTCACATCAAGCATTCCTTGATCCTTGTTTGAGGCATTAAAAGGCCAAGAGTCAGCCAGCGACCAGGAAAAGGTCTTTGCCTGGGCTAATTGAAACTTTTTCTCAGTTCCAGTGGCTCCCACACCGCTTTCCTGATAACTCTATGTCTTGGGAATGCCTTCTACTTTGAACACAACACACAAGTGCACTGTTTGTCTCTGGCACTAGGTTGAAGTTTCAATAGAGTTCTGAGTTCTGAAAACTTTATTCAAAAGCACACTAGTACCCTTCCAAATAGATAGGAAGTCTCTGATATTGTCTGTGTCTTGCTAATGTAAAAGAGAAAATATGGTGTATTTACGTGTGCATATGGATGCATATATATATTTTTTCCAGCAAAAAACCTCACATTTAACATTCAGTATGTGGGGGGAAGAGTTTCATTTCTGAGAATCAGCACCTAAAATGGTGATTAGTGAACACAACACATTTGAAATGGCTACAGCTGCATAGCAAATACAGTTCTCAGAGAGCTCTAAGCTCTAGCACATTTATGTAATTTATAATATTGCCTCCTTATTATGTTAATTAACGCTCCTCAAAACAGAACATTTCGTTTGTTTATAAGGTCATAATAGAATGGTAATTGCTTTTGCTTATGTCACCAGATGGCTTATGTTTGTCAAAATCTGGTTTTTCCCAGTGTAACTCTGTCCTGATGTGTTCACTCTGGGCATATATGAAGCAGGGCTAGTGTTCTAGATTATGAATATAACTGACTTTCTTTGGGTTTTGCCAGTAATGGATCCCTTGCTTTTTTAGCGGCACCAACTGTCTTGATTTATGATTCAGGAATGCTGATGGTGAGGCAAATTTAGCAAGCAATTTTTTCTGCCCAACTGTGATTCATATTAGTATTACTGAGCCATCTGCTAGGTATTCTTTGTCCTCTACAAGAGAGGCTACAGCTTTGTGCAAAAGTCTACTCAGTTCCCTTGCTCACACTTCCGTCAGCAGAAGTACAAAACAGGGATGATGGACGATTTTATGGGTTAGATAATGGGATGGGCAAAATCTGTAGTCTGTTCCTGCCTCTGCTAGAGATTTCCCGTGCAACCATGAGTGAATCATTGAATTGCTTTCTGCCTTATCGCACCATCTGCTAGAATGAACTTCCTTTCTCTTTTCTTTTTCTTGTTTTGTAATCACTTTGCTGTAATACAGCAGGGTTACATTTTTGTTTTTCTGGAAATACATAAAATAATAAACAATTCCTGATTTTCTCTGCTGAACTTGGAGTGAATTAGAATTCAGTAACTAATATGTCAGTGCTATGAGTTTTGAGATGACTTCAGCCAGATGTTTTCTGTGCTAATCTAATTTACTCAAAAATCATAAACTGGAATCTACACTAACATACAAAGAGCAAAAGGAATCTGTAGTTGTGACCATAAATAAAATAAACATGAAGCATTTTCTGAATTTTATTTTTCCCCATGCAGTTCTGTTACTACNTCTTAATTACCAACTTGTACTGAAACACATTTCAAAGAAATAACCAGGTTTTATAATAACTTTCAGAATATACAGCTCTCATTAAGCACCGTAAGCACATTTAATGTTTCAACTGTCTTTTCAGAACTGATTCTTTCACATAAAGATTCAATTTTAGAAAAATCTTTACAAATTTTAGTTGAAGATAAGCATTATAACTTATCACAGTTTAAGTCTCATCATCTTCTGATAATTTCTTAGTGTTATTGATCAAAATAGAGCAGCATGGAAATATTCCAACCTATTAACATTGTAACTACAACCTAAAAAGTGCTTGCTTGCTGGGGAGAATAAGGCCACGGTTATATGAAATAAATACCATCACAAAGACAGATAAGCAAAATTTCAGGCTTCTCATTTTTGTACTTTAAACTTAAAATTAACCCAAGTTATGTTAACATACACATCTCAGGAAAAAGTAGGATGGAATTGAACACTTATTTTTCTAATATAAAATATCTAATGTTTCTATTTAAACTCTCATTTACCAATGACAGCGCCTTATGAAATATGTCCTGAAGACTATTTGATGTCAATGGTGTGGAAAAGGACCCCAGCTGGGGACATGGCATTCAATCGATGTCCTCTCAATGCTACAGGTACAGTACTACTTAGTAATCTTATGATGATGAAAAAGAGGAGAAATATTTTGCTTTGTGTCCTAGATAAATTATTACTAGACTCGTATAAATATGCATATATGTGAATATATATATGTATAAACCTCACATATTTACTTATGCAGATGCATGCAAATACACACATGTGCATATGCTGTCTCTTGCAGCTTACATATATGCATGGGTTTGTGATGCATGTACATGTATCTGTATATATACATATGTATACACATACATAGGAGCATTATAACCACAGAGAAAAAGCTGACAAGAAACCAGTTTGACTGGATCTATCAAGCAAAGGGATGAAAATGAGGAAAAACATAAAATCTTTTTAATTAAGAAAACACTGCTAAAAAGCAATCCAGTAAATACTGAAATGTGTTTCAGAATCTTATACTACTCTCTATATACCAATGATCATTGCATGAAAT